>VUQR01017693.1:2023-39642 GCA_015108515.1 Hemichromis elongatus | reverse complement strand
AAAAAAAAGCCCCGCCCCCCCCCCCCCCGCCACCCGCAACAACATGCTACACCGCAACTCCCGCTGAGAAGTGTAATCACATTTTCTGCCAGGGTGGTTCTAGTGCCCGTGAGAAAAGGGTTTATCGAAACACACACACTGTCATTATGCAGTCCGTGTGGTTTCCCCTCCATATCTGTGACCACTCATCCAGCCAGTGCAGTTTAAAGAGCTTCAAAGCTTCAGACCACACACGCTCGTCATTACACTGAGAGCACTGGAGATAACAGACAGAAGAAAATTGCAAGGCAGGTGAGGGATGTGTACTGAGTGGTATTTGTCTGCTTTTGAGCACACATACAAGGATCTTGTGTTGAATCCTTCAAACAAGACCTTGAAATGTGTACACCTACACAACAGAGGCAACCATGACCGAAGTAATTACGCTTTTGTATATGACAGTGCCTGGCACTCACATATACATAAAAATAAATATACTGTGAAAACTATTTTAAATTATTTAAAATTTGGCTCCATAGTTCACTTAGGAGTTTGGGGGTCAAAGGTCAACGGCATCCCAAAAAAAAAAAAAAATTTTGGTCATAATTCATACACCAGTTTGAACAAAATTCCATACAAATTTCAAATAGTATAAAATGATGATGTGATCATTTCTGTGACTTTTCTTTGGTGCCCGTCTATTGATTTCATTCAAAGACTTTACTGCAGTATGTGTATGATACGAATGCAGACAGAACAAAACCACAAAGGAGTAATTTTACTTCCACTGTCATTAATTGATCATAATAGTGACTTAATCTATTCCACTGCAATCTTAAAGCCTCTCATTGATTTCACTTGTCATAGAGCTTTTGTAATCTGTCATTTTTGGGGCCTTTCGGGCCAAGCATGCAAAATCGACAGTGAAGCGATTTCCAAATGGCATCCATGCATGCACTGGTGAGTCATTAAGTGAATAAAGTGTGTCTTACGATTTTGGGTCAACCCTATGTGATTATTATCATCATTACTATTAATCTTAAAACATACAATTGTCTACAAAGCAGCAGATAAATACTGGAGTTCATAGAATGAGAACAGTTTGTACCTCACCCATGGCCTTCAGAGTCAACCAACTTAACAACAGGAAACATCAGAACACATTCCTTTAAAAATGAATAAAGTATTAAACTTCGTCAGAACACTACTCCATCCATTATAGTTATATTTCTATTTCTTTTACTTTTTGCCAGGGACTTTCTCAGTAACATTACTTAGGTTGATAAAGCCATAGTCGGTTGTACTTAACCCATAACAAAATAATTGTATGAGCTTATTATTTAAATATTTCCTCTAAAACTTTAGTTATTTTTTCTGTTATAACTCTAAAAGTGGGCTAAGAAGTTCTTTGGCCTGCTTAGAACTTCAAACTATGTCATCCCTGATGTCTAAGTATGGAGAAGTACGAGCATGTTTACTCCAGTTTGGATGACACAGTCAGATTGGCCATCTGGAGTGTTTTTTTTTTTTTTTTTTCCTTGGAGGTTGGTGGATGTGTTGTCCAGCAGTGAGCCAGGTTAAGTTTAAAATGCATCCCACGATGATATTGGCTGATGGCTGTCATGAGTATAGTGCATCTTTCTACCCCCAGGTAATGTTACTTTGGTGCCATTCAGAGACTGAGCAGACAGTAATATCTAATGTCTAAATGTAAAAATGAAATGAAGTGTAAAATTGAAAAAAAGAAGAAAAGAAACATCCCCAGGGCAGAAGTGGCCTTATGCCACAAATTGATTCAGTCATTTTTGGCATGACAACAACTACTGTCAGGACAACAGTGCTCCCAAAAACATCCTCAATTCGGCTAAGTACTTTGTTCTTTTGCCTGTAATGGCTCACAGGATTTAGTCCCTCCTGAAAGGTATCTCAATACAGATCCACAGCTTCAAAATGTGAAAAGCAGTCCTAATTTATATTGGCAGGTGCCAGGATCGTTAACCAAAAGAGCTTGAAAAGAAGATGAAAAGAGCCAGCAAAGCACCTTAAACAGGCTAACACAATCTTCCCTTTTCAATACGTATTGATATAGTTTATTTAAATGGAGTGAAGGTGACTGAGATCATTAGGTAACACTTCAAGGTTTCAACTTTAAACTGGCCAAGTTTCCTCTGCACACCCGTCTTGAATAGAAATGAGAACCACTGCCTGCCACCCTTTGTCTCCCCGACACTAGGAAGATTTATTCATTTAAAACATTTGTCTTTTTGACTTTCATTCTTTTCTTGTGTATGGGCAACATACACATATCTACTGTGGATACATATACTCGTGACTTTGGAAGCAACTTTAATGAGCAAAGACAGTTTAATCACACTTTTTGCTAATCAACCCTAGACCGAAAACATGCTTAGAGAGGAGACATGAACCGCATTCTTTTTAAAATGCTGACCATCAAACAGCAAGTCTAACATCACTGTGGCTTCTTGTGGAATGTAAAATATGGAGATTTTGGTTGATTTAAGACTGTTTTGTTTTACTTTATTAATCCACTTTTGTTGTATCGCAGTTCTGATGTGTGGAGTTTGCATGTTTGCGCTGGTTCTTTTCAGGTACTCCGACTTCCTCCCATATTCCTAACAGGATAGTTTCCAGTAATCCCACCCCACCCCACTCCCCCATCATGGATGGATAAATGGATTTGGCAATTAGTAAATAAGGCCATGATTGCTATATTATTTTAACTAAGCAACATAAACATTCTTTCTTGATTATTTATTAAACAGAGAAATCAGCCGTTTGATTGTATTTTTGATTGTAATCTTTTCCTACTATGTTTCTAATTAATGCACCCAGCCCAGATTTTCATGCACATTTGTTCCATTACATTAGTAGCAAAGGTGCTGATTTATTTTGAGCAACTTTCACTGTTTTTATTTAATAGTTTTCTATGAAGCACTGGGGAGGAAAAACATTTTGAGCGCCTTCCTGCTGCTAAATTGGCAAATTGAAATGTCTGTAATTGCCACTCTGAGCATGTGGTCGATTTAGGAGTCTGTTTGACACTAGAAGTCGGGCTATCAGGAGCCAAAGACTTTAGATGTGCATGTTTAAAGAGTACAACCTTTGTATATTTTACAAAAATGGAAAGAAAATCTGAAAAGAAAAAAGTGAAAATGTGGACCAGAGTTGATTAATAGAAAGTTCAGAATCTATGAGTTTCGACAGATTTTTTGACAATCACAGGAGCCTCACTTGAAACAACAAAAAATCAGTGTGCAGGCTTGTGCAGATCATCCACTTACAGTAGATGTCCTTGGTTTTAATAACAACCTGATTTTGAGGACAACCAAACCTGCCAGGATTCAAATCAGCTCTGTGAAATCAGTTTTAATGCAATAACAATAGATGGAAATAATAAAATTGTGTGTCTATTTGTCGTGAATATGGTAAATGGACTGGTTCTTATATAGCGCTTTTCTACTCTTTCTGAGCACTCAAAGCACTTTATACAACTAATGCATTCACCCAATCACACAAGTGCTACTGAGTAGCTAACATTCACACACATTCAAACTCCGATGGATGCATCGGAGAGCAACATGGGATTAGTATCTTGCCCAAGGATATTTGGCATGCAGACTGGAGAAGCCTGAGATCGAACCACCAACCTTCCAGTTAGTAGCTGACCTGCTCTACCACCTGAGCTACAGCCACGCCAATATATATAATATACATTCCCTACTGTGGTACATGGGTTATTTTAATGAATAAAAACCACACTTTGATGCTGATGCTATCTAGGTTGAGATTCTAGCTTCTAGGTTGAGCGCGCTTGCTTCGGTAGTTTAAATTTTTTAATGGGGCAGTATCGGTACATATTTCGATATTTCGAAGGCTGTCTAAAATATTTTAGTGCTGAAAAACAAAATCAGACTGGGAAAAACTAACTATAGAGAGATACTGGTTTGTGACACATGGAACACACCTGGGAGGTCTGGATCTAATATTACTTTTTATGGTCTCTTGAATCAGCAGAAATCAGTTTTTGGAAGCTGAGTAATCAGAACAATGTGGGCTCATTGGGGCCTTGAAAAGATAGGAGCCCAAACAGCCTGCATTAAACAGAGCTCAACTGAACTGTTGCAAACAGGCCATAGAACATAACGAAAGAAAATGCGTCATTGAGTGATGACATATGAATGAGTCAAAAACTAAAAATGAAGGTTCTGTTAAAGATACCTCCTTATGAGAGTGTGAGAAACAATTCATTTGAGTTATTCTCCCCAACCCATGTAACAGCTGGTTTCACTTCACTAGCTGAGCCCATGTCCTCATTTTAGCTTTGGCTCGGACATGAATTGAGCTGCGGTTTGGGGGAAGGCCTCAAAGGGGACTGGCAGCAGCTCCCGGGCCCGGCAGATCCCCATGAACTAAATAGAAGTGAAGAGGTTAAAGAATTGAAAAGGACGAGAATGAGCAGCTTGTAGAACTGGGGGAACCTATAGATGAGAACCAGAAGGAGCGTGGTTGAAGGCGTGGTCTTGCTCCTGACATTCCCATACTGAATCTCCAATACCATTTTGTAAATTATCCCTTTCACTCTTGCGGGTGTCGGGAATCACTCCCGACTTTTGTGTTGTTTTGCCTGCTGTATGTCACATGCAACAATGAGTTACAGCAATGAAACACACTGGAAATGATTTTATACTCAATTATTGCTAATAAATATTATGGTTAAAAAAATTCCCATTCATCCATTCTCTTCCACTTATCCTTATTAGGGTCTCAGGGGTGCTGGAGCCCACCCATCCAGACATGTAATATTTGAATCAAACAGTAAATTGTGCTGTAAAGAAGTCACATATAACCAAAAGTTGCTAGAGTTCCACAGTTTTAAATGACAATGTATGCTCCATTCTATGAAGAATATAAAGAAAACTGCTGAGTCATAATTAGCTGTTATCACCTAGACGACTCCGTATTTTTCATCGTAATACCTTGTCATACACATTTAACTCCTCTGATACAGTATTTCACATCAATTCTCTTCCCCCTCTGGGATTAGAAAAAATCCTTACTACCAGTCATTTATAAATAGAACACCTCATCAGTCTGTGCATATTTTTGATGGAAAGCCAAAGCTGCTCAACTTTGTGATTCAGTCGGAGAGCGGATGATTTTCATTCTTCAAGCCCATCTCCTTCTGCCTGTCACTGGCATTTTTGCACCGTATGTCGAAGGGCTATATGCGATTGGATGGGCATGATGCATTACCGGGATTTTCAGATGCAGGTTGGCCTCTGACGACGGTGCTCCCGATTGGTCCCAGTTGTTTCCGAGATGAATCAGAAAGGCTTTTAATAAGGAAATCCAAAGAGCTCACGGGCTGTATGGGTAACTTCAAAGGGAGGTTAATATAGATCCCTCGAGCACTTGCCACTCTGCCACAACCTTTACACGAGCTGAAGAGCAGACAGAATTGCATTAAGTGAAGGAAACTCAATTTTTCAGCCTATGAAAAGTATATTTGTTTTTGTGCTCTCAGAACTTCAGGGTGAATTTGGTATAGTGCAATAAGATAAAACACAAAGAATAACAGCAATAAATGCAAGACGGATGCTGCCTGGAGGCTTAATGTGGAGTATCAAACAGCAAATACACACATAACATTATAACTATCCCTGCAACTCAAAGAGGGATATCAGAGTCCAAAAGAAAACACTTTAGCTCCAGTGTAGGTGAATACAGTATGTGCTAAAGGCCAGCTTTATAGTATAAAAAGTAACATTGACAGAAGCTCACAGAAGAGTTTGTAACAAGCAGCATGAGTGCAATCCAAGCAATTTGCCCTTCCCCACCAAAATGAAGTGAGAGTAGCTGCCTTTTCCCATGTTATCTGGTCCTGCAGCTGACAGAGACATCAAAATCCTGACACACATACTATATTGCACATGGCAAATTCATGTCATCTGCACATGCTGCCAAAGATGAAAGCTAGAAGTCTGGTACAAGGCATGTGGGAATAGATGTACAGTAATGAGAGCCCAGGGGCCTGACTTAATGAGCAAGATTAGTGAATCGTGATAGCGCTCTTATGTGCAGCTTTAAGAGGGCCGATGTCTGGGGTAGTGGCGAGAACTGGACAGCTGAAGGAGCAGCAGTTTGTCAGGTAGAGGACGGGCTCACCTCAGCTACCTGGAAACTCTGCGACAAACAGAATAGGCCAGATTGTAAAAGCTGACAAGTGCAATCAATAGATCGCAGGTTGATATTAACTTGCTATCGTCTTTTTGATTTCCTGCTGGGATGGGACAAAACAGGAAGGCAATTCCCAGGTTCAGCAAATTTGCCAGCAGATTCTTCACCTGGCTGCAAATTTGCAAGGTTGATTTTACATAGACATTGTGACCTTAGAGCACTTTAAAGTAATTTCAAGAGAAATTAAAATAAAAAGATGCATTTTGATACTTCACTGTTACCTGCCACAGCAGACAGCATGAATGACTGCTTTTTTTCTGGTTGTTTATGGCCGTGTGCAGAGGATGCCCCGCATTGTCCATAATGTCCAGCAGTTTTTTTAGTATTTCCTTTTCTCTGCCACTGTCACCAGAGTTAACCACTTAACTTACTTTTTGAAGGTAACATGTGGCTCTTGAGCTACTTCTCATTTTGTTATATTTTACTTCCAAGGACTTTCTTTTGATTTTTTAACAGTTGGTTTTGAGCAACGGTTCTCCAAGCTTTCTGAAGGCCTTTTGAACATTTCTTTGGAAATTGGCTGCTTTCTCACTCATTTTGAATACCTGACCGTTTTCATTTTTTGTTTGTTTGTTTGTTTTGTTCAGCCACTCACCAGTGTCCTGTAAACATTCAAGCATAGCACCAAGGATTAAACAGTCAATGTATATTTGCACATATTTAAATAAATGTCTGCTCCTATTACCCATTTTCCTGGCAAAATATGAAGAAATGAGTGGTGACTCAGGATTTTTGCACAGTACTGTATAACAACATGCCTCCAGCTTTCCATTTGTTCCTGTCAAAATCTTTTGAGTCAAAAGGGGGGCTGACACAATGAACCGAATATATAGGTCATAATATGCTCATTGTACAAGCACCTTGCATAGGTGCTGTACCAAAAATTTAAGTAAAGGTAAAAGTCAGACAAAATGCACAAATAGCTCCTTAAAATTTTAACTTAACAAAAATCCTTATCAGGAATTTTCAGCTAAAATATTAAAGGAGAGCAAAAGCAATAAACAGAACCAGAACATCCATCACTCAGGTAGCGGTGATTTGTTTGATTGAGAGCCAGTGTATTCTCAGGCTGGACCAAACAGACCAGAGCTGTCTAATACTGCCTGCCTCTGTGGAAATGTCAAACGATGAAAAACACATAAAATATCAGACAAATATATATCTTTCCAAAAGAATATTTGAATGCTGGACTAAATAAATAGAATAAAGAGAATAAAGAGCATGGTACACCAAGACAAACTCCTGGGATAGACAACAACATTCATTTTCAAAGCAAAGCTGACAAGATGACAATGCCTGACAGATATCTGTTAGATTGAAACATTGCACTGTTAAATTAAATTTGCTGGCATCTGTGAGTGCATTGTGTGTCAAACACTGCATTTAACACAAAGGCATCCACAGTCTACTGTACAACACTGGGTTGTCTGCCTAAGATAATAAACTGGGGAAGGTGGGGGTGGAGAGGTGTTAGCTCCTATCTGGTAACACATTTGCAGACCAGTACTCAGTCTTGAGGAGTCACATTTTTAATAGCAATTTTGTAAACTACATTTCTCAGAGGAATTTAAAATACTGGCTGTTAGATTTGCCAGCTTAAAATTATTTTTTTAGTATGTTTGTAATATTTTACATCAGATGTTTTTACTGTAAAAATTACAAAGCAGCATGATCTATAGTGAAAAATATCAAAAACAGAGGTGTAATTGTATGTTATATAAGCATAACTATGTTATAAAATTACGCAGAACAGCTTCGATCCGCATGTCCTCGTCTATGTACCAACGATTCAGTTCCCTTGCTTTCTTTACTTTTACTGTGTTTCTACAATTACACAGTTCAGTTATTTGTTGCACTGGACATTCTCCAAAATGCTTAACTATTTAACATTTTAACAACTACCCTGAAAACGACCATTGGCTTGATCTAACCAGTTGCTAATATTGTCCTCAGCTACAAAAACAAGAGAAACCACACCACACAACAATACACAGGAATCAAAGTCTAAACACAACATATAACTATTAAACCACTTCTAAATTAATAATTTGAAGTTACTGAAGAAGTTTAGAGACTTGTGGGATCATTGAGCAGTATCTCCAATCTCCTGAATTTCCTCAACATCACTCTACTGTTTAAATTCTTTACATTGAATTTATGATAAATAGTCAGATGTGATGCTTGTCTTGATTTTGCTCAGATGAGTTATGGGGTTGTCTCAAGCAAGAGGGTGTGATTCAAGACTAATGTACCTCAGGACAATGCTATATTATACCATAAGAGTGTATAGAAGCTTCCTGTTATTGATTTTCCTCAAAGGCATTTACAATATTCAGCTGGAGTCACAATAAACGGTACATTAAACAAAATTCTGTTTTGTTTTTTTTGCTATATATTATAGTACATTTCAATACTCTAAGGGTGCTAAAAATAACTTATCTTGAAACTTAAAACAAAGCTCCCTTTTTATTTGCCCATGCAATTCTAGTCATAATATACGATGAAGTCTTAAAAATTATGGTTTATTTTTTAGTTTAATTTGCCTTTTATATTTGATGCATTTAGCTCCTTAGAAATGTAAACCTTTTAATGGTGGCAGAGCAAAAGGTGACTGATTGAAGGGTGTTTTTAGGTTTTAAATAAGGCTAACTTACTAGAATTGGTTTGCCAAGCATATACTCTAGAAACTCTGGAAATTTCATTTCCCATCTCTCTAAAGATAATACAGAAGTTATGTCACTGGAGGACATTATGCTGTCTCAAGTGAATTAATATTTCTCCATGTGTCTCCATATGTCTAGCTCCAGAACTAGTAACTCAAGTAAACAGCTCTTCTTTTCTCTCTTTCCTGTCCCTTCACCCTGGTCAGCTGCAGGAGATAGTTGCCTCCTTAAGTCTGGCTATGCCAGAAGTTTCAGTCTGCTAAAAGGGAGTTCTTGTTGCCAAATGCTTGTTCTTAGAGAATTGTTGGATTTTAATATGCAACACTATAAAACGTACCTTACTGATCAGACACAACCAAAAAGAAGCCCAGTTAGCAACCATAGACCTTTCAAAAGCTAAACCTAAAAATAAACACCCAACACCTTTTTAGAACACGAAGAGAAATATAGGTCTGCCAAGTAAATGGCTTTACTTGGCAGACCTATTTGGATCAACTTTTTGACTCTCTCACCACTAACTCTGGTATACTGTGGATATAATTAGGTAAGCTTTGTCTAGGTTCACAATTCAGCCTATTGGACTTGCTATAAATAGACTCCTGGAAAGAGCTTTATCTAAGACAGTGAGCTTCACTGATGACGGTTTACATTTCAGTAGAAGACCAGAACAGTATAAATAGGAGTGCCAGTTGCTCCTAAAGCTTCTGCCCAGCTTCAGTAGCACTGATTGAGCTTTACCTTTTGTGGCGAAGGCAATTGATGAGCCACACCACCTCTTTTTCTGTTATTGTCTTGTTACTCTATACTGCACAGTAAGTGTAAAACTTCTGGAAGCAATTTGGAGGAAAAACTAACCTTACAGAGACACCAAACATGTCCATGACGGTCTTACAGAAATCAGCTCAGTTCTTCTGTTATGCCTGTGGTATGGCGCCTCCTTACCTGAACTATTTATCTGTTTTCTCCCCCCGAAAGCTAAATTGAAACAAGCACGGATTAACTCAATGTCATGGTAGCTTTGTCCCTGGGATAATGGGGGACAATGAGCTCTGCAGTGACAGCAGTAAATGATGCCAATTTTCTCCCAGAAAGAGAAAATGATAGAACAAGAATGGAAGGGGAAGAGTTTGGGGAGATAGCTTAACACTCTAATCCAACTTTGTAAATCAGAATGCTTGGGGGTTTCGCTGAGTGTTTTTCCTGTTGAAGTGATTCATATCATCAAATCATTGCAATGTAAGCAGTACAAATGCTGGGTGAGGGTTTGTGACAGGATGGCTTTTATACAACTGGGTAAATGTCACATTTCGTAGAAAAGACATTTTGACATTTTTCTTAAGGGCATGAAAAGGTTCAGTTTTCTCTTACTGGTAGAAGTGAACACTATTTATGCATTATAATTCCCTATAGTGTGAACTTCTGTGCCAGAACAGTTCATCTCCTGGCTGACAAATGTTTGGCTACTTTTGGCCTTTGTTACTCACTGACGGAAGACCCTTATCTGTAGCTAGCACATCAAGGCTTCAGTTGAATAGATAAATGAAATCTTTGGACTTATTTCTGCAAAGCAAGCAATATTTGATAGAATGTCAGTATCTGAAGCCCTGGTATGGAAACGCTTTGGGTTAACTAATGAATGACAGCCGATCTTTTTAGGCTAGTTCATTTAAACAGTATAATTATGCTTGCCTTACTTTTATTACATTTCCCAGAAAACCATGTCAGCTGTATGTTTGTTCATTTTTATTCTATAAATGGAGGATAGTTCTTATCTATTATACAGTGTTTTTTTTCTTCTCATTTCTGGCTGCCCAGTACAACCTTTAAACATCTGAAGATATTACATTTTTTTTAATATTGAAGTTACATTGAAGTTGTGTTTATTTCTGCTATTACTGCCAGTTACATTTCTGAGTCATGAAGCTCCTGTATAGCCTCATACCTTTTGACAGACTATTCAACATCATAAGAAATAATCTCTAAGAAAGATAGTGGGTGACTGACTTATCTGGAAAATAGACCTGCACACATATGCTTTGTTGTTGTTGTTGGGCTTTCTTTTTTTTTTTTTTTTAAGTTAGCAACCACGATCTGCACATGGTCAATCCCTGACAGCCTGATAGCAGTTCAACATTGACACAGGGCTGACCCGGGAAGAGCTCCACATGGAGTCAGCAGGGGGATTTATATGATTTCTATCTCTGAGGTCTAAAAAGAAATGATAACCTATTGATCTTAAACATCATGAGAAATGAAAAGAAGATTAACTGAAATGCTATGGATTATAAAAGAAAAAACTCAAAAAATATACACTGAGCACCAGAGAGAGAGAGAATTATACCTAGATTAAAAAATCAGTTTATTATAAACAGTCATCCCATACTAGGTCAGGCCTGCCGTTGCTCTGAAAATAGCTTTTATTCCCTGGAGTCATGGAGTCTGATGTTTTGGAAACCTCCCTTTAAGATTATGTGATGCAAACTATTCACGCGTATTTAAAAAGGGAGCATGCTTCACATTCATGCTGCCAAGCCACCATTTTACCACATTTAAATTCAGACCTGCTAACTGGTGAGGTCACTGACATCCACCGAACTGAAACCCGTCTAAAATTACTTTGGATTTATGATACGTTTTATTATCATGGTGGATGTTGTGAATGACAGAAGGGTCCACCAAAGGCTAAGGTGTGCTGTGCATTCTGTGCACTCGTCACAATTGTGGTTATTTGGGTCATGGCATCCTTTCTACTCCGCTTAATCTGGCCACTCTCCTCTGAACTTATTCATCAACAAGGAGCTACAGTCTGCAGAACTGCTGTTTGCTAGGGGATCCCATCAAGATGAACTCAAAAACCCAGAAAACCCCCCAAAATCATTTCACATACACAGAAACACATCCCCCCACCCTACCCCGTCCTCCCCTACACCACACATGCTTAAAACCTGTATGTATAAAACTTTAGGCATTGCATTGTTGCCATAAGATTAGTGATTGGACTAATACATGAATATTCAGGCAAAAAGGTATTCCTTTTTAAAGTATTCAGTAAGCACACTTTAGCTGCATTAAACACAACAACAACAATAAAAAAAAAATAAATCCCGATCCATAAGTGTATTTCTCATCTTTATTATTGTCTGTGTGTAAATCTTTTTTTTTATCATCATAACCTTCCTAATGGTTCTGCCTTTAAGAGTTGGCAAATTCTCCCTGAAAAACTGAATGGGGCAGCAGATTAAATAGCTAACCTGTGTCTTCTTGTCATTTTCAATAATGAGAAGAGAAATAGAACCTGGTTTGTGTATTTGAAAAATACATCACACGCATTTGAGACATAATGTATTACATCTACACCAGAAGCAAAAAGCACAAAAGCCACCTAGCAAATCTACCCTTTACATATGCAGAAGTAAACAGGTTATTTGAAATTAAACAGACACTATATACTAATGCTGTAGGATAGTCTTTACTGTCTCACCCTCGTCAAGCTTGTTTTGAAACTGTGGCTTTCCTACTTTAAGCAGGATATGTGCTGCTTCCTGATTCATTGAGCATGTGGTGGAGTGCCCTGCACTGCGAATACACTGTTTTCCTTTACAAACATCTAAATATTGGAGTAAGAGATTTAGTGCTACATGACCCCTACACCCTAGCAGTGCAGCGTGGGGAAGCAAGTCACCTGATAATTTGTTTTGTGAGCTCCAGCTACCACAATATTCACTGCTCTTTGTGGATTTAGCCAACTGAGATCAACAAGATATAAGCAGGTGGTACGTGAGCTATATGGCTGATTTCCAACCCATAGCCACTAAAGCTAATATAAAAGGTACAAAATTCAGTCAGTAAATCTAATCAACACTATAAACCTTAAAAATAAATCAATGTAACCAGTTGAAGACCTACTATGGATGTGGATGTGAACTGGTTAACACTTACTGCCTTGAAAACCAAGCACCCCCAGCACCAAAGGTTTCTTGTCACCTACAGTATAGTGTCAAGGTCAAGCAAACAAAAATGCTTTTATAGTGGAAAAAAAGAGCTGAACACCTTATTTCGAAAGTTTGTTATTATTTTTGTTTGTTGTCCCCTTAATTCTCTAAATTATAAGACACTATAGATTATCATGTGATAAACAGACAGCTAGTGTACATCAGTGCTGCCATGGCGGAAATACATCCATCCATAATGAGTGAGAAGAAATTCATAGAGTATCCAGACATCTTTGGCAATGAAAAAAAGAAACTAGGAGACATCATGTCAAACAGCCAAGAATTACAGCTGTCATTGATTACTGTCAAAGAGCATTATTCAGATTGCTTCAACAGCCAGACAGAAGAATGTGTGAATCTGTGATTGACAGAAAAGATAAACAAATATGGATTTCAGCAGATATGGTTTTACTTTTATGAGTTCAAGTAAATTCAATTTAATAATATAGCTCAAATTTACAAAGGCACTGTAAGCTGAAGAAATTGTAATATTAGAAAGAAACCCAGACAATAACACAGTTCCCTTTTAACAGGAAGAAAACCATTGGTAAAAGCAGGCAAAGAGAGGGGCAGCAATCTGCCTCAATTGGTTGAGTAAGGGGAAAGAGAAGAGAACAGAGAGACGGGCCAAAATACAGACCGTGGGATAGAGAGACAGAGTTTAATAATTACTAATGATTAAATACAGTAGAAGTGCATGAGGAGTGAAACTAGGTGCTGGTTCCATAATAGAGGGGCTACATAGCTTAAGGCTCCATCTCCTATTCTACTTTTAAATACCTTAGCAACCAAAATCAGAATGCTTTATTGATCCCCAGGGGAAATTATTTAGGTTACAGTGCTCCAGACATTAGGTAAGTAAGTAGGACTGCAGTCCAAGAGCAAAGTGGTCTGTTAAGATACTGTGGGGATAAGATTTTTTAAGATAAGATGTGGCGTCTGATTCTTCAGACCTTGCATGTGAGGAGAAGTATTTTAAATTGGAATCTCGATGAAACATGGAGATAATGAAGTGAAGCTAATATGGGAGAATATGCTCACTCTTTCTAGTCCCTGTCAGTACTCTCACTGCAGCATTCAACTGGAGGATTTTGGAGGAGCTTTTAGCACAACTTAATAACAATGAATTACAAAAGTCCAAGCTACAATTAATAAATACATGAACTAGTTTGCAATGCAAACTTTGCATTTAGTCATTAGTTAATATTCATCTGTGGCCATCTTTCAAAGTTTGTCCTTTATGGTTATTGGTGTTTTCTCCGTATTATTCGGATAGTCTTTACCTTACAATGTAAAACACCTTGATGTGGTTGTTATTATGATTTGGTGCTATAAATTGACAGTACGTCATCATGCACTATTTAGTGTATGCACGCCATTTTAACCTATACACCTATAGACCCTGTCCTAATAGAACCGCGAGGAAGTCGGGTGTTGTGAGCCTGCATTTGTGCATGGACACATACACAGTGTAACTGTGACACTGTTAAGAGTTGCTCCCATAGTAATTACTATAACACGAGATAAAAGGGGTCTTGAGATTATTATTGTTTTGGCACATTAGAGTGTCATGTCAAAGTGTTTAACATGGCAAAATGATGCAGAAAATGAAAGTTTGTTTGTTTTTTTTTGTTGAAAATTAAGACATTGAAGTACCCCAAAAACACTATAATTTAATTTCCAATATCAAAGCTCAGTTAACATTCTGTTTTCAAGCATTTTCAAAGTAGCTGGAATTGTGGAAAATACAAATACCTGAAGAAATTATGCCCATACAAAAAAATAAATAAATAAAAAAATGTTGGAAGACGCTATGAGGGACATTAATAGAAACTTAATGCAAAGTAAAAGTGAACCTCAAACAAGGATTAATTCGATGCAGAGCTCTGAGAGTTGGCAGGGTTCAAAAGCAATTTTTTGCTGGCAAAGTGTGGTTGTGGTGGTGAAATAGTCTCTTCCTACTTTAAATACAGAACTTAAGTAAACTAACAAGTTAGACTCTAAAGCTTGAATGACTATACTGTCTTGTGCATTATATTTGTACTCACAGTAAGAGCATCCTGATTGATCTTGAAGAGCATATTGATTCGTGTTTATTCATACAAACCCTCTTCTATGTGGTTCTCAATCACATCTGTTGAATCTGTTAGGTGACATAAAACAGAAGGTGCACAACAGAAACCCCCCGATGTTAGAAAAAGGCAGTTTTGTTCATCTGGTAATAATAAAAGCAACAACAATAGAGTCATAAAAATGCAGAATTAAGCAACAGTTTTGGTATCTGGTTCCAAAAGCACATGGTTACAATCAAAGTGCACTTTAGAGTGTATGAGGGCGCAGAAAAAACACCTTTTGCTTTCCGACCTGATGATTACATCGCTGAAGTTTTTTCTTCTGGGGAAATATATAAAGATGTATCTAAAAAGGTCAAACAGAGGCTGATTCAGGCCGAAGATGTTTTCAGATAAGGTTTCAGTGGAGTCCTCCCTGACTAAATCTCTTAGCTTCATAAAGGGAGGAAATGTGAATGGTGGAATAATACAGCTCTTAATAAATCTCCTCATTAAAATTCTGTGACCATGTCATAGCGCATGTCCTCCCAGAGCCCACTGCAGCTTCTCATCCTAATGAGAGGAGATAAAAGCACAGAATGTGAGGGAGAGAAAGGTAGACACAAGCCGGTTTCAGAGTGTTTATTTTGGCAAAAACTGTGTGTTCTGGCTTCAGGCTGCGTCAGGTGAGGTGAACAAACAAAAAGCAATTTTGAATTCCCATTACAATTTCTACTGTTCTTGTAGAATAATGTGTCTGTGCTAAAACAAGGCTCCTCTAAAGATCTGCATCTGTCAAGCGCTTGTCTTTGCCAAATCAGACGGTTAGGGTAGAACAGTAAATGACACAAAATCCCACTGGCTGAACCAGAAGTAGCAGCCGAATGGCAGCGGACAAGACACACCAAATTAAATAGTGTCACTGCGATACTGGATAATAAGCACTGTGTCACAGTAGTCTAGCATAACAAAAAAGCAGATGGCTTGATCTCTGAAAATAGCCATCCTTTGCAGTATCTCCATTAAAACCTGCCAGTAGCTCCAGAGATGTGAAGCTTCTTTAAATGGTTTGCTCACATAAAATTATGGCAAAACAAATATATTCTCACTTTAGCGTAGCTATGTTGATACTTATGTTTTAGTCTGTTCACATTTTTTTTTATGTTTCTCAAAATGAACAGAAGTAAAAGTGTTTTTATCAGACAATCTGCAGAGTACACAGTCTGCAGTTTTCTGATCATTCTTAGCAGGAGAAAGTACATTGAAGCTAATGGCTCATTGTGCTGCAATGTAAACCTATTACACTTAGCAAAGATAAACAGAGCGCAACTGATTAAACTTCTTCACATCCATGTTATGGTACATCTAGACTGTGGACAATGTTTCTGACACATTTTGCATCAAGTTTTTCAAATAATCGCTTTTTCAGTGCTGTAGATGTGATACATGTCTCCACTTACTCAAACAGTGAGGCAATTTCTGCCTCCATCCCAAATAATCTGGGACTCCGTAATCTGAATTTTACCAATATTTCAGATCACTTGTGTTCCATCCAATCATAAACTATGATCTATTTAATGATAACTAATTTTAAGCCATTATGCTTTTAAAAAACTGAATGATAGCATTGCAATTTTGGAATCTTACCAAAAAAACTATTCCATGCACAGTGTCTGAATGTTAACTTAAGAATACTGAAGCTCTTTTGGGAAATTGTTCTTTCCAGATTGTAGACACAGACTGAGAGTAATCAGGTGAGATTTGTATTTCCAAACATCACCAAACCTGTACACACACCCAGGCAATATGTTTTCCATAATGTTTGGTGCATAGCTGCATGGATTTTCTCAGCACATCCGTCATTGTAGATTTGACACCACTGTTATGAGTGAGTGGTGCAAAAGCCCATTTTAAATCCGATTTGTGCATCTCAAGTGTCCACAATGAGACACATCTGAACAAATCCAATTGTAATCACATTTCAAACCACCTAACCACCAAACGTGGTTTGGGTCAAATGTGCAAAATGGGATTTCATGTTGCTTTTTATTGTATAGGCTTTCTAAAATCAATCTGGAGACATCTTGATTTGTCAAAGTGAGAAAGGCCTAAGTAATGATTTCCAGTATTATGCAATCCTTTTTCACATCCAAGTTTATTCCAGTGACTGGAATCCACCACACAGTGGAAATGTTTGCTGAATTCAGTGCAACTAAGAACACACGCAACATTAATTGTCGTATCTTATATGTATACTGTAACTATAAAGAAGTTTATATACATAAGCACAGATACACATCAGTTTCTCAGTTTTTCCTTCTAGCTGGAAATTAATGTTTCAATCAATATTTGACAAGCAAAAAGACAAAATGAATCTTTCAAGCTAGCCCATCAATGACCACAACAGCATAGTTTATTACGAAACAACAAGTTCATGGGAGTGTTCAGCGCGTTAAGCTGCAACTCCTAATAAAAACTACAATCAGTGGAAAAAAAAGAGAAAATAAACTTTTCCTTTAGAGGCAAAGTGTTATGTTGTCGTGTCAAGTAAATTCTGCCTCTGTCACGGTGACAGACAGCAGCATATCCTCCCAAAATCCCATTGACAAGCTCTTTCTGCAATGAGAGATGTTACTAAGCCAGAGAGATTTCCTCACTCCCTTGGTTGTAGTGGTTAGGTGTTGCCAAGTACACCTCTGCTTTCATTCTGGCAAAACAATATACTTAATGAGATTCCAGAGCCTGGAAGCAGTGTTCTCCATCTCTGCGTAAACCCACCTACGGCAGCCCGAGTGCCCACACTGGCTCGTGGTGGGCTTAACGTTGTTCAAGTGCAAACAGGCATGGAGTTGTAAAAGTTCCGCTGGAATTCAGACAGTTACAATTTCATGCTGTATAATTGAGGCGCTGCTGTTGGCATACTTGTGGCATAGGTCATCAACAGCTGTCACTCTGGATTATGGTTGATGTAAGAGAGTGAAACAGGGCACACTAAAAAAAATATAATTTTTTTCCTTATGGTTTATTTTTATTTCTCAGCCCCTAAAAAGTGCTAAAGTGGTACAATACCGCTGCTGCGTTGGTCACTGCATGCAAGCAAATAAATATCTGACACATTATGAAAGGCAAGAGCTCCTGCTGAGAACATCGGAATCAAAATACCTTTCATCAGAACAATTGGTAACAAATGCATGGTAATTTATGCCTAATGATCAAATTAGATGGATAATACTATAATAAGAAATAAGAAATTAGATAATATTTAAGAAATTACTTGGATAAGGAGTGTTTAAGGTCTTTCCGTCCAGTGTTTACTGTCATGTATCATTACAATCCCTTCCTTCTGCCAGAGAATGAATTGTATTAAGGACTCATTCACAAGAATATAGCAGTGAATAATACATCTCAATACAAATAGAGCACATACTGTCAACCAAAGATGTGTATCCACATCCCAAACCTGCTTGTACAAGCCAACCTTTCAGGAGAGAGGAAGTCCTGGAAGTTTCTATTGACCTTGTTTTGTCTTTTACAAAACAAGGTCAAGTATACGCACAATCTACATGCATTCTCCTTATTACTTTATTATTGTCCTTTCAAATCACACCCAATTTCTGTCTGCACAGAAGCTTGTCATCAAAGCATTGCAGATAAGCTGAGTATGCCACAACTCCACCTCTCTGAGAGAATTTGCACATGACACCTGAGCTGCAAATGAGGTCTCTCATAGATGTGAAGTCAAAAAGAATGCCACACACGTCCCACTGCCCTGCTGTTGGCATCGTTTTGATCCAAGCGCTGAGAGAAGGGCAGGGGAGGATGGCTGGGTTGTACCTTTGAATGCTAATAAATTATGTCTTCAAAGACGTAACACTCTGTAAAGTCACCTTAAACTACTATACGAACAACATATGTAGACTCAAAAGTAGACCTGAAACTTATTTTCCATAACGGAAAGTCATTTTTACATTACAGCACACAGTCCTGAAAAAACAAACAAACAAACAAATCCTTTCATTCAACTAAATCATGAAAACTTAAGAGATGTATGGTAGAATTAAGAATGAGTGAACCTTTAAAAAAAGTTACCAAACAAACATTTTGCCATGCTTTGTTTTCTCTCAACTTCATACACTCATATCCCAGCACGCAAGCTAGCACATTGTCTCACTCATTTAAATAGCTATTTTATCACTGCCAGCACCCCAACTGTGCCATACATTATTAATAATATGCATCACTTGTCTCACTTCTTTCATACTGTATGGGCATGCTTTCAGTCTTACATTACATTAAATAAGCTCTCTGAACCTCCACTTCATTGAACCTACTGTGGTTTTACAACATTGTAGGCTCAGTGCAGGGGAGGTTAACTTGACCTGCTCTTGTTTCTATGTTTAGCTTTGAAGCACACAGCTTTGTGGGCCTTTTGGTTCATAATTCACATATTTGAGCAAAATCAGCTTGAAAGGAATTAATGCTACCTTGGCTCCAAGCAGCAGCCATTTAATCATTATACAGTATACATGCTTAACTGTTGAAACCAGTCTTTCTGCTTGACCTCTCGGGAGAATACCAAGTAAGGATATGTAGAGAGTTGTGCTGTGAAGCAGCTTTTGTGGGGGATGGAAAGTGGTCACAACAAATTAGAGAAGAAAATGTATAAAATTAACCAGAACCCTTTGTGGGGAGCACATCTTCTGCAAAGGCCAATAGCCTATTTTGCAATTTTTGAAGACAGTCATCCAAAGCTGCACCGGATTTTATAGAGGCTCGTTTTTACCCATGACCCACCACGCTAGCAGATCTCAGGGAATGGAAAGAATGCAGCTTTGTAGGTTTTTTGCACAATTCCTTCCCCTTGGCAGAGGAAAAAATCAAACATGGATTTTCAAATAACAGCAGGATGGACAAGCTTTAATGTAAAAGTATGACTGTCTGCTCTGATCTCAGAATACCAATATTTTTACCCAAGCTCTACAAATATGGGAACTGACAACTACTGTAGCCTCCCTGTATGTTTATTATATAATAATACCACATACTGCACATAATATGCCAATACAGCCAATACAATACTCCTGTTAAACAGAAGTCTAAAACAGTGATGTTGACCTTGCAGCTCACTTGGTTTGTTACATAGTAATCATGTTCCTCATTTATGGTTATGTTGGAAGCTTAATATGGAATGCAACATTTTAAAAAAATATGGTTCAATTGGAGTTATAATTCAGAGCATTGGGTGCATTCAGTTTTCAACTTGTGAACTGGTAGTACATAACTAATAATGACTTCAGGCTAAGTGTGTCCATTTCTTTTATACAGTTTGTGTACATGGTGTGAAATCCTGGGAAGGAGAGTGTGATGCAGTGCATTGCACACTGTTTACCATCCCAACAGGCTGATGCAGAAATGAGATTGTGGTCTCATTTGCATGCAAGAGTCATGATGAAGCTGCATATAGTAATCGACTGTGTAAACCCAGGCCTTCCAGTGCTGTACAAAAGATGTATGCAAACAATAATAATATGTTTTAAAATCCAAAATTCTTTCTGGTTGTAAAATGAGTGTTTAGGAGGAATATTGAGATGAGGCTTATATAAAGACGCTGAATCTCCAGCTCCTGTTTATTTTGTCTTTTTTTTGCTGTCAGGTTAAAAACCACCTGCTTCTATTACATAGGATGTACTGTAAATGTTAGACCCATAACGGACTCACAAAACAAGCTTATTTCATGTCCTATCACACCACTGTGCATTATCTACCCTGTTTACACTAACTGATATTCATTTGCAAACAAAAATACCAACTGACTCATTCATTTTAAACAGCTTCTTCACATCAAGTTCTTTGTAAAAGAACGCTAGTCCGAGCAGATGGACACTTCATGCATGTAGGCGCTGCAGCAGTGAAAGCTGCTCTCCTTTGCCAGAGGGTCATTCCTTGACGACAAAGGCTGGCATTTTCAAAGGTCAGCCCATACAGTATGAATACATGGGATCTCTCTTTCTTACCTCTGCTCATGGCATGAAGTCTTCTTTGTTTCTTTTTCTTTTTGGCAAACAACCGCTCGGTCAAAACAGCACTATTGTGTTGTTTTGACTCTTGCATTTTACGGTTTACAGAACATCCCTGAGCTATTGAAATATACTCAGTGAATTATATGTCTGATAGCTTGTATCCTAAAAGCATCACTTGACAGCTGCTTTTAAAACAGAGCTTGTTTAAAATAAACTAGGCTGTTTGAATGCCTTTCACACAGACGATGAATGCGTACATTTGTCATCGAGACAGATTTTTAATTAACGTCAAGGCATTTTTATTAACAGCAAAAGCTTATTAACTCAAAGGCCATTTATTGTCCATTAATAAAAACAGGGAATAATTAAGGTTAAGTCCTGTCAAAATTATGGATTAAATTTGACTTGAGTAATGGGTTAGTTAAGTCTTAGTTTTGTAGTCATGGCACTAACTTGTAGTTTCCAAAGCCCCAGGGTACCCTCAGTGCAACAGCCATACACTACATTTATCATCTTGTCAGGGTTAATCACAGACAGTCAAGTGAAAAAAACTGAAAATCTCTCATTTAACACAACACTTCATGGGCCGAAAACACTTTCCTTATTCTCATATCTTTTGTATTTGAGTGCCTTTTCTGGTTTTGTGCTTTTGAGTCTGTGTGTTTAATAACCATGACTGAAAATGAATTAAGCATAACTTAAATCTTACTTCTGATTACCTCCAAGGCATAAGGTTTAATGCATTGAAGAGGTATGACAGTGGCTTCACAACTACAAGGTTTCGGGGTATAAATGTGTTACAATGTTATCCCCTGTGACTGTTTAAGCTTGTGTGTTTTACTTACACTGTACAGGATGATGTGCATTAAAGAAATGTTTCTTTATATGAAAGCAAATAAAAAAGCAATATTTGGAAGCTCTTCCTCCTCTCCAGGATAATCTTTACAAGTGTGATGTGGTTTTAGACACAAACAGCTATAAAATTGATGTGTGAGGTATCTTTAAGCAAGTTTTTAAAAGGAAAATAATTCATTCAGTTTGGATAATTTCAATGAGGATGGATGCTTGTACAGAAAAATAAATCCATTACCTGATTAGAAATACTATACACGTATCAAATAAAAATTAACATTCAAAGCAGAATATTTTTGAGGCATTTGCAAGTATGCTTGGTTGAGTACAATAATTTTAAAATTGCTTTATAATTTCAAAAGCATTTGAATTGCTCTGTGTGAAGTGAAATTTTCCAGTGCTATTAATTCTGATAGCTGTATTATGATTAAATTTAATAAAAGGTTGTTTGGATCGAATCATCAAGCCATTAGGCCATTTCTTTGCTTTTATAATTCCCTCAGCTATTGTAGCTTCACCTACATTTGTATCATAAAGGTTTGTAACCACACTGGAGCTGGTCAGTGTGCCTGCATTATGCTAATAAGCAACCTCTGTATGTAACATCCTTGCACTATTGTAGGCGTTAAATATGTGTCAAACACTCAAGCACTAAATCTTTTATGATTTAGAAATGTCTAACAGCTATATACGCATACATAGGTGTGTGTGTGTGTGTGTGTGTGTGTGTGTGTGTGTGTGCGTGTGTGTGTGTGTGTGTGTGTGTGTTAAAACAGATAATGGAGACGAGACTAGGGGTTCATTTGTCTTTGCTGCTCTGTCCCTGGAACACATTCAGAGACTTTTGATTTGAGCAGACTGTGTATAGAAAAGCAGTCCCAGTACACAAGGCTTTTGGCTACTATAACTGTAGATTTGATTGCTGTACCTAGTAATTAGCCTACCAGCCTAGCATGGGGGTGGATCATGCTATCATCTATCTCCTGCACTGAGCTCTGACACACCTGGAGAAGTCTGGAAGCGCTGTGAGGATCATGTTCTCCGATTTCTACAGTGATTTTAATACAATCCAGACTGGACTTCAGCGAGACAAGCTGGAGCTGTCAGGAGAGGACCACCACCTGTCCTAGTGGATACTGGACTACCTCACTGGCCGCCCACAGTATGTGAGGACACAGGGCTCTGTCTCTGATAGGCTGGTCTGCAGTACCAAGGCCCCCCTAAGGAACGGTGCTGGCATCGTTCCTGTTCATCCTGTACACTGCAGACTTTTCTATCAACTCGCCAGGCTGACATCTACTAAAATTCTCTGATTACTCTGCCATAGTTGGTTCTTATTACAGTTGAGAATGACCCAGAGTACACACAGTGGATTCAGGGCTTTTTGGAGAGGTGCCAGCGGAACCGTCTTCTGATCAACGCAGGGAAAAACCAAGGAGCTGGTGGTGGATTTCCACAGGCGCAGACCCGCCACAGTGACACCAGTGGAAATCCAGAGAACTGACGTTGAGATGGTGGACTCTTATAAGTACCTGGGTGTTCACTTGAACAATAAACTGGACTGGAGTCACAGCACTGGTGCTATTTACAGGAAGGGTCAAAGCAGACTCTACCTGTGGAGTCCTTTTTGACTCTGTGGCGGTGTCAGCCATCTTTATTTGAACAGCAGCTTATCTAAAGCTAAGAGGAAGCCGTTGGATAAGCTCATCAGGAAGGCCAGCTCTGTCCTAGGATGCCCCCTAGACCCAGTGCAGGTGGTAGGAGACAGAACAATGTCAGTCTTGGACAATGTCTCCCACCCCATGCATGACGTTATTGCAGAACTTCTTGAATTCCGTAAGTGACAGGCTGCTGCATCATAAGGGCACAAAGGAGCATTATTACAGGTCCTTTCTCCCCTCAGCTGTCAGACTTTATAATATTCAGTTATTAAAAAAAACAGAAAGAGTTGTTTACATCCCTGCTGTTATTGGTACAGTTATTTCATTTTCTGTAAAAAGCCTGCTGTTTTGTTTAAACACAACTATACAGTATTTTTCCTTATGTTGTAAATTGCCCTTATTTACTGTACAGTCTCTTCTTTTCTATTTGTTTATTTTTCTATCCTTTACACTCGAATTTCTCCAATGAGGGCCAATAAAGCATATTTCTATCTTCTTCTGTCTAATTGTGCTGCCTTTCTGCTACTACAACTGTGCAACACATAACATTTTTATTTTTTCTCTTCATTTTTGGCCACCAGACAATTTTTTTTTTTTGCAAGTTGCCTTAACAACATTTTTCATTGCATCCTTATAGGCTCAGGAGAACATGAGGTGGCCAGACTTTTCTATTTTCTTGTTTATATTATGTGACAATAAATTGTGTGTGTAACCAAAGCCATTAGAGTAGAGTATTATGAACTTTACAATTCCCAACACAATTACATAAGACCACATATAGGACTGGGAATGTAACTGAGTACATTTATCAGGAAATGAGATTTAATTTACTTGTACTTTAGGTGTTCCCATGTTAAACCACTTTCTTCAAACAACTTCAGAATAATTTGAATTCAGTTATTGTTCTTATCCTCATTATTTCTGTCAAAGCCTTAGTTATTTATTTTGCAGATTACATGCAATATTATAGATCAATGAAAAATGTATACATAGTTAAAATTGTTAGCATCTACAACATTAAAGACATATCTACATCAAAAATGTATAATTATGATCCAATAATGTCATGTATATATTTCAGAAAATTCCACATAATACATGCGTTTGCTTTAGGTACCATAAATATATATTTCATTAAACCTGTGCACTGATTGTTTAAAAGTTCAGTAGAACTTTTAAAGTCTGAATACTATTTTCCATTTGCAATGCAATTACCTAGAAAGTCTAACAATAATAATAATTATAATTATTATTATTATTATTATGGCTATAATAGATCCTTTGCTGAAATCCACATGTTATAAAGTTTCATTTCACAGACGTTAACAGGGCGATGAGATTCTCAAAGTTCCTTTGCCCGTGAAAGCCACTCACTCCCAACTAACAAACAATGTTTAAATAAGGAATGGCCAAAATGTAAATAGTATGCTCACAAGAAATTACCAGTATCTATGTGTGGAAACCTCCTTTGATGAGCTTCTGCAGAGTTTTTCCATCTCCCGATAGCTTTCTATGTTCTTTTTTTTTCCCCCAATGGTCATTTTATATAAGCTCTTTACGCTGGTGTTGCAAATCTTCGGGCATTAAAAAATAATTTCTCCTTTTTCAGAAAAGTGACACTTCACACAGAAAAAAGCGAAGAAGTAAGAATATGACTACTGGATGAGATCTAAATGAGTGTAGCAACTTGGGAATATTAAAATAATCCACCCTCTGCTGGAGAAATAAATCCACTCTGACTAAGCATTTGACATACAATATTTAAAGCCCTAATGATTAAATCCATCCCAAAAAGCTGGACATGGAGCCCTATAAATAAACATAACTTTGTAAACCACAAAATCATTTTATTACTCTCGGATTTACCCAATGACCCCATAGTCTATACATAGTTCAATCCTATTTATATTATAAAACTGCTAAATTAATAATAAATAAATGAGATTATTGATAGCCTCAATATAAGCAGATTTGCTCATGGTTGGTTCCAAACTGTAAGACCTTTTTGTAAATGGTCAAGCTTCCAGTGAGCTGATTTACAAACTGAAAATTGCATTATGTTAAACACAGAGAGATGTTAATAGTAACCTAGCCCGTAAATGAGTGTACATACAAAGGTTGTGCTGTGTCGCATGTGATTTACTTATTAAATACACCCATAAAGTATTCCATTAAAAATTCAGAATGCTGTCAGTCAGTGAAATATGACTGCATTGCCTTCCCTCCCTTTGATCAAACAGTGATGTTTGTTGATAACAAGCTGCCTTCTGTTTGCCGAGCGCTGTAAATCCAGCTGCTGATGGCAAAAAACAAGATGCTGAAGCACAAAAATACCAGAAAACACCCCAGAGAGACATGAATGAATAAATAGGGCTGGCTCTATATTTAGCTTCGGCATCAGCATGGAGTCAGCTCTTCTGATGAGGCAAATGAAAAGTTGCTCCACATTTGCATGAAGTGGGGTGTTTGTTGTCTGGCAGTACAATATATGTGTCACCAGCTAATTAGATGGAGAAAAACACATCCCTCTATCAATAGTTCCTTTGATCAGGTAAACATAAGAGGTTTTGTCAGCAGTCAGTAACACTACAATAAAAAAGTTGTGCTTTTTTCCCTTTTTTCTATTTACTGAAACTAGAAATATAATAGATTTACTGCATTTTATGTGCAGATCTGTTCTCATTCTGCAAACTTTAAAGAAGAAATGTCCTTCTTTGCAATAATTGGTAGCATCCATTGGATATCTTCATGACCCAGCGGCCCCTGAATGATGGTTTCACCTTTGGTTGTTCCCTTTGTTCACATCAAATGATACAATATGACAAGTTTGCCAGTAATACACCCACACTTGCCTTCCACACATTGAACCTTTATGAAAATTCACTCATGTAGCAGAAAAAGTTCTAGTTGATATAAATAGAACCCATGATTTGGGTACTAAAAATCATTCCCTTCCCTACAGACTCTCTGTATCCATTTGCAATCATGCAATATCGATTTACAGAAATTGTTGACTGGGCCACTCAGTAACATTCATACACCTGCTCTGAACTATTCACTTGTCATTGCTGTGATGGCCTGGGTTAAACATTTTGCTAAAAAGTGAATAACCCCTCTTTTCACAGGTAAGTGAATTCGGAAGCAGATATTCCCCATCATTTTTCCAGCAGGGATAGTCCTAATACCGTGACAATCAGTGTGTAATGTTTGCCTGTTACCCTTGTAGTCTTAGCCTAAAGAGTTCATGTGTCCTTCTCAGTCCATGTAATGTTTTTCTTCATACCCTTAAAAGCTCTTTAAATGCCACTCATCAACCTCCAGGCAGGCTTTCATATGCCCTGCTCTAATGCTATCTTTAAAGCCACTCCACTATAGGCCCGATTAATAGAACACTGATGACAAGGCTATGCTTCAAGAAGGTTTTCTTATTTCTGCAATTGAGTTTTGAGATTTTGTTAAGTGACTTCAGGCTTCTTAGTTTGCTCACCTTCTTATTTAGCATTCAAACTTGAATTATTAAGATTCCCGTCTTCATAGAATGATGAAAACTTTAAAAATGTGTTATTGTGTTATTTTCTCACTAACATACAATGTAAAATGGTGTGGCTTTTGTATATACAGGTGTGTGCCAGTCTAAACTAAGTCATGTGCAAGCTTAAGCCAATCACATCATTCCTGAATGAAGTTCTGAACTGAAGGTAATTGAAACAAACGGCTGAACACACAAAGGAAATAAAAATGTGTCACTTGTCCATCTGAATATCAGGTTTAGAACAAAGAGGAAATAAGAGCGTAAGTCTGACGTTTTCTGAGTTTTGTTTGAATCCTTGCATCACATAGTGACTCAAATTTCACTAACTCAAATCTCCAGCAGTGTGATAGCGCTTTCAGTGTAATTAAGATTGTGTAATCTAAATGGTCACCTGTTGTGTTAAACAGTGTTTAGAAAACAGTCTTTTGCTGTTGACAATCATTGTCATCATTAAACCCTGGCAGCGATTTGAGGATATATTATTCTCATTAGAGCAGTTAGTCATTTTGCTGAAAATTGTCCCCTTACAGCAATATTTTTATTTTGTGCAGTGTGCTGCTACTTTCTACATACCATTTAATCCGAGTTAACTCCATTTAGATTTAGTATGAGGAGTCAACTTGCAAATGCTATATATGTAATCAAATAGACACTGCAGGTTTTATAATGTGGAAAATGCACAAAAACGACTTTTGCAAAGCTCAAGAAAAAGCCATTTGTGGATTGATTTCTTGGGGGCACAAGTGTGTTCTGTAAATTGCAGGGACATCCTGCTGTCAGATTTTAGTAGTTTTAAAAATTTTAAAAAAAGTTTGTATTTGTGAATCCTCTCAAGACCACGAATTTGAGCAGCTTGCTATGAACCAGCTCATTCTTTTTAGGAGTGATCTTCAAATAAGATCAATACAAGTTACAGTTTATGTCTACTGTCAGTATACACTAATGAGCCACAACATTATGGCAGGTTCTATCTAATATTTTGGCTCCAACAATGATATAGATACATCTAACGTACAAGCATAGAGCGTGTGTGCCTCTGACTTGCCACATAACCTATCACCAAATAATGTTTTGTCCCTCTTCAGATCTTCAGGCTGACTGAGAGTGTCCCACAGGTCAAACTGTTTCGACGTTGATACCCACTTATCTGATATTTTAGCCTTCATTAGAGCTGTTCATTTCCTAGTCTCTCTGAAACAAATTACTGCCTTTTATAAATGAAACCCAGACATACATGGTTGGATTATTGATTTTTTTTCATATGTGGTTATTTGTAAGGATATGATGTGGCCATAGGAAAGTGTGTGTCCTAAAACCAGTGTTTTCCTTATCCCCATTACACCACACTTTTAATCATTCTCTAGTAGCCTTTGGTGGTTTGCATGGTTGGATGGTTACAGTCTTATCTGCACCCTAAACATATGTAATACTTGAAATCACAAGTGTGAGTACTTAGTCTTGCACACCATTCAGGTCTTGAGAGTTTAGTGCACAGGGACAGCGGTTTGGCATGTACTGTCAAGAGCAGAAAATCAGGTCAAGTATGGGAGTTTGTAATACTGAATATTCTCTGCAGTGAGCGGATAGCATAAGCCCTGAGGGAGGGAGCCTGTATCAGGCTAGCCACCCTCCGAAATTGCTTATTTGATGGAAGCAGTACAAATGTGTATAGCCTCCACTGAACTCATAAAAGTACATTTCTATACAATGAACACCTTTATGGATTTTGCTACATCCTTCAGCATCAATTTTTAAATGAGGATGCAACTTTATGTTTGGGGGAAATCTTTATTTATTGGAGACACAAAGAAATAACAGACTGGCCAACACATTTCAGAATGACTTTTATAGGAAAGTTAATAGGAATCCTTCTAAATGCATTAAACGATGGCATGGTATCCATGTAAACTGCCGACAAGTCAATTAACAATAAAGACAGTTGGGCCAGTTGGAGTTGAGGGACGATAGCAGATATAAGTTCCAGCATATGAGAAGTGTTTCACATATTAGATAGACGTGAAGCTCTGAGTCATACCAGCTCTGAGAGAACAAACAGCTGTGGTTCTAATCATCACTGTCAACAGCACATCCAGGAACTGTTACTCAAAACTGAAGAGGCTGTGTAGGCTGCAGAATGTACTGTCTGTCTGTTTCTGTTTCTATTGTCAGCACAAATGTATGTTATAATGATAACTCATTTCATTTTGTTTTTTCTTGTGCCAAAGACAAAAAAAACAGAAGAAAGGAACAAAAAACATTATCCATGCTGTTATATGGGAGGGTATTCAAATACAACTACTGTCAAACAAATTCCCATTGTATGTGCTTGATGGTGGCAATCACAGAAGGCTCTATTTAAAATCAAGGCTGTATCTAAGAAGCCCTTGAGCTTTCAAGGGTCTAAACGGCAAGTTAGGCAGACAGTGCAGGTCATAACACAATAGAAAGCTGAGAGTTTGGTTGTTTTTTTCCACTCCTGGCTGACAGAAAATAGCCCAGTTCCCTTCCATCCTCAATCAATACTTTTTAATCAAGGCAGACACTTTTTCAGGTCACTGACCAGTTTTTGATGAAGAGATGTGTCTTTTGCAGGTTTTATCAGGGCCAAGGCTGAGATTTTTTTCAACATCTAATTTCACATTCTGTTCAAGTCTTTAATAGGGCTTTATGATGGCCCAGAAGTGATCATCACTGTCTCATAAAAGCCCAAATGCTCTTATGAGACAGTGATATCCATCTGTCTTTGTCAGAGATACTGCTACCTTATCTGCACTTCCATTTATATAACAACTAATAACTTAATAACTGGTTTTATTGCTTTCATATTAATATGCCTGTATCCCTGGTGGTTGTAGGTTATTTACAATTCAGTATCTGTGAAATCATTTGGTTCTTTTTAAATGTTTGCTAGGAAATGATGCAGGCTGCCGAAATCTTTATGAAATTATGATAAATATCCTGTGGTGGTGTGGTAGTATTAACGATTGAAATTATAATTGCTTAAAATAATTTTAAAACAGGAACTTTTCCAATTTGCTTTCGATTTTGCTTTTTTTTTTCTTCTAAAAAACAGCAACAACCTAGCAATAAATAAAGTGAATAAAAGGAGTATATCTATATACTAAGGACTAACTAGATTATTTAAACCATGATAATAATCGCCATGGAGCTGGTAATCAAAAAAGACATAAAATAAATAACAAATGCAGAATCAAAGCTGACAGAGAATTAAGGCAAGAGTCCCAAAACTGAGGAAATGAGCTCTTTGTGACACCTTGCAACAGCAGTAATAGGTGTGGCAGGGGTGCTGCCAGAAATTCTGGGCCCTATGGAAACCAAAATTTCTGGGCCCTCTACATTTTTCACAGATCAAATTTAACCCAATAAACATACCCTGGATGATGTGACATGTCTGCTTTTGTCACTGAGCTGCATCATAGCAAGAGACGCTATGCTAGCGTCCGTAGATTGGACGGACAGGTGGAACGAACCATTGTGAAAGGGAGGGGTGTGTCATAAACTGTACATTATTATAATACATTACTTGTTAAATATTATTAAATATATGGTCAAAATAGACAAAATACACTATGTGTAGGAGGGGTCCTAGCATATTTAAGGTATATATTAAAAAGAGAAAAGAAATGAAAAAAAGGGATCTGGTCTTCTGGGCCCATTCTCAGCCTATGCCCTTAGAATCGTCCTAACCTTCCACACCTTTACGGTGCCCCTGAGGTGTGGTATTGGCATTATTCAAACGAATGACTGGGAACGAATGACTACTAAGTCACTGGTTACAAGTGCAGTCACAACAAAATAAAATCTTACATTAAAGCAGATGCAATTGATTCAGCTAATTAAAAGGGGCAACTCTTTGTGACTGTTTTCTCTTGTTAACAAAGACAAATATGTAACACACAGAAGTAGCTAATTTAGTCTAAACTTTTATTTCCCATGTGCCTTTAATAAGGCTAATCAATTAGGAATAATGTGAATGCTCAGGAACCAGGGTGGCACAAGATTTCACTGTTCCTCCCACTCTCCCAGCAGGGTGTGATTGCAACGCTTTAGAATTAGCATGTATAATGGCAAAATATTTTCATTTCAATGGAGATTACTGCCATCACTCGGATAATCGGCTCTGTTGCACTAGTCACTTTTACTAAACTACAAACTGCTGAACTAAAAAGATACGGTTTGGAAAGTCAGTGGTAAATACGTTTCAGACTAAACTATGCTTTAGAGATTTTCATTTTAAGTAGGAAAGATAATGATGGCATCCTAACCATCATTCTCTCTATGGAAAAACAGGATCAGTCATTTATTTTGAAACTTTTGAAACAAGGGAATAAGCTACACAACTGAAACAACAGTCTATGTCAAAGCCATACAAAGCAAAAAGAGAGACACACACTTGTTATTTCCTTCAAAACCAGCCAACAAGATTATCATGTTTCCAAATTAACCCAGACTGTTCAACTCAGAGCTCAGTAGTAGGTCATGTTGGACTTGCAAAGGCTAAAAGAAATACATGTTTTATTAACTTCACTTTCTAGATATATTAAGGAGACAATAAGAACCAATAGATCCTGAATGACTGTTATTGTGCAGCACTGGCTGCATGATTACTGGAAACCTCCCAACTGGATGTAGCTCTTTGTGCTTAGTGTAAGTAGGTCAAGGATTTATATGAAAAAGTATATATTTTTGTCCTTACTATATAAAAGTACTACTCAAATGGCATAACAAAATCCTTAGCCAGTGAACAGTTGAAGCTACTTTATCACTGTCTTACTCAGTTTTACCCCAGAACTCAGTCAGCATAAAGCCAGTGTATCTGTGTCTATAAGGTAAGTCTTATTTAGCACAATACACTGCCTACTATAGCAAAAATGAAAGAATATCTGGGTATAAATAGATGTTTGGACCTCAGGCAACTTCATATCGTATGTTACTGTTTTGACTACAATTACACACATGGGAAACAACAGTGGAGCTGACTTACACATTTCTCCTAACATGTGTGGTAAGTATATGTTTTCAAACACACCCACTCATCAGCTAATGCTTTACTGTTCACCAACCAGGGTGGAAGTTTTGGGACAAGTTCATAAACACTTGCTCTAGGATAAAAAAAAAAAAAAAACTATTTAGAGATCTCACCATCCAGACATTTTCTGATCAAAGCTCAGTCAAAGTAGGCAAAAAAAACAAAACATTTTGCTGCACAGAAAAATCTGTTACAGTTTCATCAGCCAGTTTTTATATAATCTTCATGACTGTGGGATGTAGCAGATTTTGTTTGAATGTCAAGTTTGGTTTAGGTCTTTGAACTCAATTTGCTTGGGCAATGTTTTAAGCATATCACATATTTCCCCATATTCCTTTCACAGATCTCTTAGGAGAGGCTTCCAAACACACCCACTCGCTAAAGATATCTGCAGTGGAAACAATGCATCTCGGCTTTATTTAAAAAAAAGAAAAAGAAAAAAAGAAGATCTGTGCACATCACTTTCAGTGCATTACAACATGTGCCTAGCCAACTGACAGTATAGTTATGCTGTATTCAATGGTGCATCTAAGCAGTACAAACAGTACATGCAATGCATATTTATGTGATGCAGTAGTGATGTAGTAGTGACCTGTAATTCACAGGACATTCACATTGTGAATGCTGACAGTAGTGTACCATGGGCTGGATGCAGAACATAGACTGTATATAAATCAACACCTAGACATCATGGAGTGTTTTCTTAAGCCAAAAGCTCATCATCATATTTGGATTAGGGCTGGAGCACAAGCTCGATTAGCAAACTGTATGCATACAACACAACAACAGCCACATTAAAACATTTTAAAAATACATTTAGCTAAACAGAATTTTAAAAACTTGAATTGAAAGAACAGATGATTCTCTGCTAGACAGATGTGTTGTACTGTAGAGAAATACTGCAATCATATTAAAGATTTTCTGTATCTACCCCTGTAGGGGAATTAGAAGGTGCCCTTCTGTCTGTCCAGTAAGTGAAAGTGGTCAAGGATTATCCAAAGTGTATTCTAATGTGTCCAATTTACAGCCAATCACAGAGCCAGCCTTCTTAATCATTTTAGTCAGTTTGATTGTATCGCCAGAGCTGATTCTGTCAGGACAGGGCTGTGTGCAAGCAGTAGTGGTGGTAAGCAGGACCCAAAAGTGCAGACTTAAAACAAATAGTTATTACTGAATGACCAAAGCAAAAAACTTGCTAAACTGGGATTACACAAACAAAACTGGCAGGCATATGGACAGACAGACCACACACAGCATGTAATGATGGCAATCATGACACAGAAAAAAAGATAACGCAGGGCTTAAATACACAGAGGGAGCGATCAGGGAATGGGAAACAGGAGGGAAACACGGCTGGGCCAAATCAGGACTAACGAGACAAGGGAGTCAAAACCTGATACATTAACCTGAGACACAGACTTTCAAAGTAAAACAGGAAACATAATACAGAGACAGTGACCTGACAAGGGGATACAGCAGACAGGGAAGACAGCAACTAAGGAACACAGACAGACACGAGAAAGCAGTTTTGTAAGCTCAAAACGCTCACCGCTCACCACAACTAATTTATTATTAGGTTTTTTGTTTTGTTTTGTTTTTTAGAAAATCTTCAACAGGTTGTTTCACACATTAGAGAATTTCAGCTTTCTTAGGAAATAGAAACTCCTCTATTTTTACAGATGCTGTCTTGGTTTTCCAGATCAGCAGGTTCAGATGGAAACTTCATGTTAGACATAGTTTGTGGAGTTGTCCTCTTCCAAGTAAAGTCAATCACAATTTTTATGATATTATTCATATTCTGAAGCATGTGATCCCTCCCTTCCTCTGTAATATTCATTCTTCCCCTCATTTATACTTCCAACCATTGCAGAACAGCGCCATTGTATTTCTGTTGGTGGCAAGTTGTAATGAAAGTCTGTGCAAGGTGTGCTCACCAAAATCAAGGCACCATCTTCAACTATCTGTACCACACAGAAAACCACATTATTTGTTACATAATTCCACAAAAATGCTCTCAAAAGGTACCAAACATCCAAAAACTCACTAAGTCCATTTTTTAATACTTTTAATCACTCCATAGTCATGGAAACTTGTTAATACTTCCTGAAAACAATTGGCATGTCAACTGATTATAATTAAAAGATAGTAAACAACCTTTAAATCAAATTGCTCCAACTACAACCAGTCCACATAGAGCTACATTTCTCTTCTTATATATAATTTATAGAGTCGTATTTTAAGATCAAATCAATATTCCCTTAGCTATTATCAAAACTGAGATCACGGAGGAGGAAGTGTGTGGAGGGTGAGTGGTAGGTTTACTGTAGGAAGAGCTGACTGATTTTTGACATATCAATTAGACTGGAATAATGTGATAGAATGACTATTTACATACACCCAATGAGTTCTAGAATACTGATCGGCTAACATTATTGACACGCTCTCTTATTTACCATTGCTGCTCCAAAGTTTTTGTATAGATTTCTAATTTGTGTAGCGATTAACACCCATTACATTTCGTCGAATGCTGCAAGAAGGGCAGGATAAAGAGTCTCCTAATTAAATTTTTTAACACAGTGATTTTTTAAAATATCAGCTGCTGTTGAAGAACTGCTGAAGTTAAGTGCTAAGGGGGATTTAACGATCACACTATACACTATGCTCAAGTCCAAGTGAGCCACAACTGGCCCACCTCTTTGAACGAAACAAAGAAACAAATTGGACGTTAGGGTTCAAATGTGCTTGGGGACAATCATCTTTCTGCCCACTTTCTTAAAGCCAATCAGCCTCCACTCTACGTACTTTAAATTGCACTGCTCATCTTTCATTCTTCCTTGCAGACTCATTCATGCAACCCACCTTGTCTCCATCTCCACCTCATGCAAGTCACTCATCTGGCTGTAATTCCTATCACCACTGTGATGTGCCATTGGAGTCTAATTGCCAAATAGCATAATTGAATTCAGTATATCAATAAATCATGTTAAATTCCTTCCAATGACCTCTTCTTAATGAAATACAGTTCGAGGTTAACGAGTTTAAGTTAATGAGCTATGGTTGCTGGTTAAAATTTTCCATGTTTTACAGTGACTGTAGCTCAATACAGATTAAAACCAGTAAAGAATATACAGCAGTTTGTACCCTGCACAAAACACAACCCTACTTTATTCGGTCTATTAGTGTAGGTTGCTAATACTGCTTCTCTGTGTAAACAACTCTTTTAACTTCCTATAAGGTCTAACACGAGTGTTGTCAAACTTCAGGCTCACCATAATGTTCCCTGGCAGTAAAACACAATTTACAGTCTCCCTTTGTTTCCGGCTGACCCTGCTTGTCCTTCACAGAGCCCTGGTATTCTAAACCTACAAAACAGGTATTATTATCCTTGCCCAGTGACGTAATTTGTTGGAATATTTTACACAGATTGTGTGGCAGGTATCAGTCGGAAGGGTTTGTTAGTGTATGGCCCCAACCTCATCTAAAGGTATCACTGAATCCATGACAGCTGTCTACAGTTACCAAGAAGTAAGGTAGAAATACAGAAAATTATGGGGAGAACAAAAATATGAAACCAAGCAGAAAGGAACTGACAAAAGATTGAATGACAGACTGATGAGTAAGGAATAAAGGTTTTTTTTTTTGGTTTTTTTTAAAGGCAGATGGGAAAAGCTGTCACTCTTAAAAGTCACAAGGAAAGTCTCGACTTTACAAGAAAAATAATGTCAAAGCAGTTTTCACTCTTGATCAGTCAAATGTTTCTAGTCTAATTGGAGATGTGGAGTATATCAGATGTAGCAATTTACATGCATTTTTTTTTACATCGTTTTCCTTTGTGATGTCAATAAAAAAACATGTGGCAGATGCAGACCTTCATTTGTTAGTCAGACTGGGCAGATGGCGTGAATAGATGAATGAATGACAAGGTGTTCAGAAATTGACTCATTTCATTTCTCAGCGCATATTTGACCCTGTTAGTATTTGTATACATACAGTACATGATATTTATTCCAGGCCTCTGTTGCTAAGCATCTAAAACTAGTTTCGATTCAAATTTGGGCCTTTTGAATATAGGAAGTAAAACAAAATAAAGAAGAAATGGCAGGAGGGAGATTGGGAGCATAAAAAGTCAGGGGGTGGGGAAGGGAACAATAAAACCAATCAGGGAATCAAGGAATAAGAGAACTAAAGGAAGTAAAGCTTGACAAAACAGAATCAAGCAGAGAAGGCCGAAGGAAGAAAGAACAAGAGCAGTAGATGGAAATTCAAAGAAAATAAAGAAGTAGGGAGAAAGAAGGCTAAATATATCTGAGGGGCTGAGCAGGGATGATCAGGTATTGTGGAATCCCTGTTTGTTCTTAACATCGACTGGCTAAAATCCCTAAATATAATAGGGAATAAAAACTTTTGACTTCCACACTTTGAGTGCATTAGTCCATTATCCTGACATTTAACAGTTTCTTGGTTAATAATGTAGCGGGTGTGAGATTAGCTTGAAGACTCTCAGCTAGCTAATAAGTGCTTCGACACAACTAATGCCATCATGTGGTTGACATGAAACCTTAGTGCTTCCTTGTTTTCAGCACTTTTAGGACATGATTATGACAAATGGATGTGCATGATGAATTAATTTTATTTCATGTCGTTCCACCTTTAAGGCCTTGGCAAAAACACCATATTAACTTGAAATAGATAGATTTCAGCAGACTCTGGAGAGTACACAGTTCTGGTTCTGTTGGATCTCACCTCTAACCTTGATACTGTAGATCACAGTATCATGACAAACAAGCTCAAGAACTTGTTTCGGAATACTGGTGTTGTTTTAAAATGATTCATGTCATATTTATCTGGAAGATCTTTTACTGGTCGTATAAATCCAGTGGTGTTCAAATCACCATTTCTGCCTTTTAGGGGTACCTCAGGGATCTGTCTTAGGTCCAATTCTCTTTTTGCTTATATTTATATATAGCTCTATACAGCTCTGCATGTGGCACTGGGCAAAACAACAGATTGATTCCATTAAATGGGTCTTCTGTAAATGCACTCTCCTATATCAGTACTTAATATAGAAATGGTATGATACAACTGAAAACTGAGACAGATTACAAATGAATTGATGGATTAGTATTTTTAATAATAACATTTATTGAGGTTTAGTTGGCATGGCATGGTGTTAAAAAATATACACATATTACTAAATGAATAAATTGAGAAATTACTAACTATGCAGTTGTCTTTATATTCTGTTTTATCAAATAGGTTGAGCAAAGCCTTTCAGTTTAACCTGTCTGTAAGATATCATCTTGTAAGCCAGGGAGCACAGCTGTTTATTTGTATTTAACAGGAGAACACTGCCGCTAGCCAAACCGCACAGGTTACTAGCATAACCACACCAAAAAAACAAAAAGGGCGCTCTCTCGCAGAAAACACACAGTCACCAAGAGAGCGCCACATGGTAACCATGGCAACGTAACGCTGCCACCTCAAACAACAGAACATAGCTGTAAACAAAACCCCAAACAGCCCTGACCCGCTACAATGTGTATGTGTATGTATGTATGTAT
>VUQR01017692.1:53908-84383 GCA_015108515.1 Hemichromis elongatus | reverse complement strand
ACCCCACAGGACCTGGTGCAAACACTTAAGGCGGCGGGGCATGATTGCGGATGCCGTGCAGGTGCGTCCGCCTTCCCTGCACGTCACCGCAGGCCACGCCCGCCACATACCCCCATCGCCCGACTGAGGCCAGGGAGCCATCCGGCCGAACCTACTCCCCTCCCCCCCGCAGGCGGGAGAGGGAATCGGCCCGGACCGTGGACGTCCGCAGCCCCTGGTCCAGCGACAGGGAAGTGAGAGTTCAGGAGGTCGCCACCAGATCCAGCGGCACTGGTGATGAGGTGGGTCTGGGGGTCACCCGCGTATCCAACGGCCTCTCTCGGCTGGAGCAGCTCCCTGCGCCGCGCCTCAGCCTCTCCCGGCTGGAGCAGCTCCCAGCGTCGCGCCTCGGCCTCTCCCGGCTGGAACAGACCCTCCCGTGCCTCCTCCACCTCCAGCGATTGCGTGGCTGGATCCTCCCGCGCTCTCCCTGCGCTGACCTCCGACTTGAGCTGGGCAGGTGGCGTGCTCAGCAGTCGCTCCGCGGCCCTCCTTCGGGGAGCAGGGATGGGCACAGGTGCCTGCTCGGCACCAGCCGCTCTCACCCGAGGAGCGGGGATAGGCGCAGCAGCAAGCTGCGTCCGGGTTGGTTGCACCCTTGGGGCTGGCACGGGCGCTGTAACGGTCCGCATCTCCTCCACCCCCGCGCCGTCAGTGGACCTCGCTGGGGCTGGCAGCAGTGTCGGCTGGGAGCAGATCAGGGCCGCCAGATCCTCCATTCGCTGCAGGTGGTGCTCTATCTGAACCTGCAGCTCTTCTTGCTGTGAGCACTACACCGCCGCCTGCTCCCGCTGCGTGGCCGCCAGCTCGGCCACCATTAGTGCCAGCTCCCCCCTCTGCTGGCTCAGTCCTGGGTCTGCCGTGCCTCCCCTCCTGGGTTTCGGCACCACTGTAATACACCACAGCAGACCCGGAGACATGTTCACACTTTTAAACATGCTTTATTGACACACTCATACACACGGTTGCTATGCACCTCTTTAGAGCTGCAGCTCTCTTGCTGCCAGCTCTGCACAACTCACAACAACCCCACAGGACTGGGTGCAAACACTTAAGGCGGCGGGGCATGATTGCGGATGCCGTGCAAGTGCGTCCGCCTTCCCTGTCCCTGTATATTTAATGTTAGTCATTAAATATACTCTAAACAGCACAGATTTTCTTCAGAGGGGCCGATGGCGCGGTATGGCAGCCTCGCTTCTGTCAGTCTGCCCCAGGGCATCTGTGGCTACAACTGTAGCTTGCCTTCACCAGTGTGTGAATGTGAGAGTGAATGAATAGTGGAATCGTAAAGCGCTTTGAGTGCTTTGAAAAGCGCTGTATAAATGCAATCCATTATTATAAACTAAATTTCATATGCACATTTTTTTTCTTCCAAAGTTTGCTGGTATTTACCTAGCTTTCTGTCCCAACATTCTAACCAAGGATGTCTGTTTTTAAACTCCCCAGCCTGACTCTCACTCCACACGGCTGGCCAGGAGCTCACGTCTAAAAAATAAACAATGGGTTTTACAATAAAGCACACCATTCTGATTATTGGAACAACACACTGACAGAAACATGTTTTTGTCACGTTTAATTTAATGTTTATTAGCTCTATAAACTTGCATTCATTAAAATTACTGTCAATGAAAATAGCTAGGCTGTGCGATGACATGCTAAGCTAGCTTTAACAACCTTGTAAACTAGCTACTTGTACTTACAAGGGGCAACGCTGGCGTCAGTCTCATTATCTCTGATTTCAGTTGTCAAACTGGCGATGTGTTCTTCTGAAGCTGCCTCTGTTGCTTCAGTGGGAGCTGAACATTCAAAAAGTGTAGCTTGTTTTCTCTTCATGTTAAGTAAATATTGAAAATCTGCTAGCTTCTGCGACACTCCTCCAGGCTCTCTCCTTGAGTCAGTTTTATCTGTTCCCGCCCACACCCTTCCAGCCAATTACCAATGAGCAGCTGAATAACAAACCAATCACAGAGCAGTGCGCTGTATTGTGAGCTCAACCATTGGCTCAGTCTTGGCAACAGGAGGAAAGGTGAGGCTACAGCTGGTCATACAGAGCAGCAGAGCAGAGTTTTACTTGTCCATAAACGCGAATGTAATGAACACACAATGCATCCAGATGGATTGTCACGTAACATCAGGTACTTTTAAGTGGTTATACGGAAATTCTTAAGCCTTTCTAGTGGGCATACGGTGTATACCAGCGTATCACGTAGACTATACCACTGGTTACTTCCATCTTTTATATACAGTGTATGATGCTAACAAGCTAATCAAGGCCCTTTCACCTCACATGTGTATATATATGTTTCTGTACCGACAACCAAATTGCTTTTGTTTCAGCTCTTTATAAAACACTGCACACTTACATACTCACAAAAAATCAAAGGGTGTTGGTAAAATAAAAACAGTTGGTCAGCTGACTATATTCATTATTCATTCATTCGTTGGTTTAATAATGATTAGTTTTTTGCAATATTAAATCAACTGCCTAATTCAAAGTTTGTTCATTTCCCCCAATCAACCAGCTAATGTTCTCATCACAAGTTCCAAATGCTAGACCAGCAGTCCCCAACCCTCGGGCCACGGACCGGTACTGGTCCGTGAGTCGTTTGGGCTGCGAGATTTGAGGCTCGGGTGAGAAATGTATGGTTTTCAGGAATTTTATCTTTATTTTTTTAATTGTTAAATCTGTTTCTCTGGGTCTTTTCCCATGTGTTATAAATACATTTTCTTTTTTTGGTACTGGTTTTATTTTGTTGTATTTATCTGCAACACCGTCCGTGAAAGGCTGGTCCGTGAAAATGTTGTCGGACACAAACCGGTCCCTGGCCCAAAAATGGTTGAGGACTGCTGTGCTAGACAACTGCTGAACCTCACCAGACTTTGGCATTGCTTTTTCTGCCACCTTCCAGTGTCATGTCCTTTGCCAGCGGTATGTAGAAGAGATGCTCCGCTGTGTGATTGGTCGTTATAACTGGACTATGATTAGGACATGTTTCTTTTTTATTTCATTGCCTGTGAAAATGTGTTCATTTTACAGGCGATGTGAGTGAAGCTAAAATAAGAAGGGAAAAAAGTGAGATGTGAAGTAAAGCATAAAAGCTGATATATACTGTAGGAGTTTGGTGTGGGGTAGCTGATGTGTAGGTGTGCTGCTCTGCAGTGTATCTGGACAGAAGCCATTAATACTATAGCACCACTCATGCCGCCAGATAGGTTGAGTAGTTTTAAAAATCAAAAATATGTAAAATGGAAAATGAAAAGTAGTATCCACATCACTAAGTAAAATCAATACAAATGACCTGGAATGCTTAGATTTGGCTACAGCTCTAGATTTGCTGAGATGGATATGAGGCTTTTATTTTGTTTTTTATGCTTATTTATGTATTAGTTAATCTAATATTCCACAGCAACAGCCTGCAGTCTATGTGTTATTTGATAAGCTCCCTGATTCCAGAGTGTTACAAACCACATGGGATGTATCCTCCTCCTCGAGGCCCCCAGCGTTAATCAGTGTGAACCCAGTGTGACGGCACACATGCGCTCTCTCACACACGCCAAGGTCTTGTGCTTTCTTTCATATGTTTCAGTGTGTTTAAATGTTTTTGTTAAAGTCTGTGTATGGGTTTGTGCATCTCCGTATGGATATGTTCAGTATACACCAGTAGTAAATATGCTCTAGCACGCAGAACCCTGTGCATGAACTTTGCATTTCTCTCTGTCTCCATCTCATAAAGTATTCCTATATGTGCACTCACACAGGTAAGAGTCGGTGTGGGCCACAGTAATGAGCGTCTCCTGCAGTGCGTTCCTGATCCCTTTCTCGCATGGGAGCCTCAAATCCTTCGTCATTAGCACAGTGCTCATTGCTTCTTCATTAATGCATGTAAGCGTTGTCCTTGCATATTTAATCTGAATGTCTCTGATCTCCTATCTCTTTATCCTCAATGCATATAAGCAATGCATTCCCCTCTTCAGCTTTTTTATATGCAGACAAATGCAGGGTGAGAAAGCAGCACTAGACTGACAGCAAGCCCGTCCATCTTGAGATACTATCACTTTTTAATCGCTCCTCTGAAAATCAAACACTTACTGAGACAGTGATAAATCAATCAAAGTCTGCTGCAACACCCCCTCTGAAAAAAGACTGAACTAAACTGGTACAGTTAAACAGATTTAACAGCAAACCTTTAATGTGGAGTGGAGTGTGTGGTCATTTAGGCAAAGACTTTGAGTTATAGCTTCCCAGGGATCCATAGGTCAGCCAAATGCCAGCCCGTTCTTCTGGCGCTGATGGACCTGCTGATGGCCTTAGAAAGTTTTAACTTCCTCCTCTGCACCAAGACCCCCCCATCCCCTCCCCCCAAAGAAAAAAAATGTGTCTACTTATTAAAATAATAAGTAGATGCAGTTCAGGGAGTAAACTTAAATGCTTGCTTTAAATTAAGGCAAAGTATGTACACAACTACCAACTCAGCATACTGGTGAAGTAAAACCAACTTGTAGACATGCCTATGCATCTGACTGCATATCTACATGCATAAACCATGTGCAAAATTGCAGCACTCAAATATACCAGCTATATAAAAGCTTCACACAAAGAAACACAGTCTCGTACAAAAGTAATCATGCACATTTGCACACAAACCACTTTAAAGGCAGCAGCAGCAGCCACCCTGGTGTAGTTAGCAGGTTTACTGAAAAGTGTTTCCTCAGCACTCAGTTGCATACAGATGTGGTCCAGAGCAGCTGATGAATATTTTACTTGAACCTTATGTAACGGTACATGGGGACCAGGAGCTGCAGCTCAGGAAGATTTTAGTGCTTTTCACTGAGAAGAGGGAGCTGCTTTGACAAGCATTTGGGGAAAAAGATAGCTTTTCTGTGATCACAAATTATGTCAGAGGATTACATTATTCATTTACATAGCAGATGTGTTCATAATGTGTTGACTCATGTCACCGATTACACTACCAGGTCTGTCCTTCCCAATCAGCAGGAGGTACTGACAGAGATTTTGTTTTGAATTCAACCACAGCACAAACTTGGCTTTGATTCAGTGAAAACAAAGTAGTTCTCTAAATTTCATTTGATCTGTTCTGTGGTACACATAAGTCACAAAACAGAGACACATTGACCCAGGAATGAGATGCTCAGAGCCTTCAAGCCTTTAATGCTCACTGGAAAGCATTTTGCTGGCTTTTTGTTGCTCTAATATTACAGTATACTGCTGGCTGGACAAAGCATCTCACATTCACTTAATGGTTAGTTTCAGCAGTAAAAGGGTTCAGAGAAGAGTAAAAATTGTAAAAATAATAACCATTTCGAGGAAGAAAAGTAGAAGAAAATGATTTTTTCATGGAAGAAAACGCAGGCCTTCACTTCAGCATCCCACTCAATGTTGCTTTATCTCTGAAATTTAGTTCACGCTCTAATGTTTTTTTTTCTTCTTCACATTGGAAGCATAAAAAACTGACCTGTGTTTATGCACCTTGACATTGTGGGAGAATTTTCTAAACTGTAAAGGTCCCAGGCAAAAACCAAAAACCAAAACAAAAAAACAAAAAAAACAAGAAACAGCTCAACAGCTCTACAAACAAGAAGTGAAATAAGACATTAGACAGTAAGACATAAGAGAGTAAGCACGTCTAACCTTTTAGTGAATGTTAGGCTGCTCCTACGCAGATTTAATGCTTTAAACACTCAAAAGTAAAGCAAATAATTTTTATTGCTTTTGGGGAGATTGGATGGGAAGAACGCCACATATTGTTAATATCTCCCATGAATTATGGTGGAATTTTCTGCATGATTGCTAATCATATACATATCATAGAGAAAATCGAGAATCACCTATGAATCATTGTTAATTAAAAAAAAAAAAAGCATGTGGGAAAAAAAGCATATGAATAAGAAGACCTATGTTGTAAAGAAAATTGTTGGGCAGATTAGATAATAAATGCTAGTCTATAGAGCCTTTATAGAGCCTGTGATCCTAAAAAGTAAACCCAGATATCTCAAATTTAAGCAGTGATTCTAGCTTTTTTTTGTTTTACAAACATAGAGAGTGGGTGATGTTTTTGAAGGGGAATAAAAGCCATCCTTTAAAGAGCAAATTTCAGTCTGAAGCTGCTAATGTTTGTTTTTTACTGGCTTCTTTGGCTACCGTGACTCATTTCTGAGTATGTACTTGTGCACTTTCGAGAAAAAAAAATATCACTTATACTAAAGCTACATTTATGTGGTGGCTTGTAAGGTAAAAGCTATTGGTGTCAGTCTCATTCAGAGTATGTCCATGTTGAAACCTAGTCACAAAGACACTACGAAGAGGGTGGCAGATATCATTAGCTGACTGTCTCTATCGTGGTTCCCTAAACGAGTGAGCTGATACATTCTGCAGCTGTTATGTGGTCAAAGCTCCACCACATCCCTGTCTCCCAGCGGTGTTCACCATCTGCTTTGTTGTAGCCTCTTTTAGCAAGTTAATGCTTATTTCCCCCCAGTTGATCCTTTGCTCCTGTGCTCATTTTGGCTTCAGACCAGTTTGGCAAAATCTGTTTTTGTTATGATGGTGTGGTCATTTGTTTCTTTCTTTTTCTGGTTCTATTTGGTTAGAAAATTTAAGGGGTCTTGAAGGTAACATTAAAAGAAACCTTGTTCCAAAAAAGTTGATTTGGATTTAGTACTGAGTCATACCTGTGGACCGAAGTTGGATGAAAAAGCCCCCCCATATTCAAAGTGTAATAGCTGATTTAGACTGTTTTAAAGAATATTGTTCCATGAATGTAACAAGCTGTTAGGAAAACATCATTCTCATATCCACAAAATTGTGATTTCCTCCAAATCTGCTCAGATTGTACATAGATTTTTTTAAATTCAATTTTTAATTTAATTCAATTCAATTCATGGAACCATATTACCATATATTTATTATTTAAAAAAATTCAAATGCTTAGCACAAGTTGTTTTCTATACAATTGATTATTAAAATGCACCCCTTAAAAAAATAATGGCCAGAGAAAAAACATCTAAAAATACCCCACCCCTTTTCATGACAGTAAAGATGACAATAAAGATTTCTGTCCCATATCATATCATATCATCTTGATAGTTAACTGTAAATGTTTGACTCAGAATCAGGCCCAGAGCAGGGAGTGACCCCTGCACAAGTCTTTCGTTTACATGATGCATTCATGCCGTGGCATTGTCATTTCCAAAATTACTTTCATTGTGGCCATTTATTCTGAGCTGAAGCAAAGGTTACAGCCACGACTGTCAGAACATTACTCGAAAATGACCAAACTGAATTTCACGAAATTCAACGATGATGTGCAAGTGAAAAATTTGGTTAGGACCTATATTATTTTGTTTAACCTTGTACAAAAAAAAAAAAAAAATTTTAAACCGGAAATATATTAATGCCTACAATATTTTATTATTATTGCAGTAAATTAAAATAAAAATGTGCCTTGATTTATTTTATTTATTAGGAAATTACTTTTGATTGTTGTAGTATGACTACTAAATGGCTGTCAACAGATAACCATACAACGTCCGTGTACACAGCAGTCAACATCCATGACATCACCCACTGGTTTGTGAGTTGCCGTTTACAAGCTTCAGGAGTTTTTGCACTCACCTTGATGCTATTATCACATTGTAAGTCAGATGTTATGATGAGGGAGGATCTAAATGCAAAACCGTGCTGCATACTGAACGGGAAGTTATTCTCGTCTTTATGCTGTCTATGATTTTGCTCTAATCAGTAAAAAGGTATTAGAAAGCAGTTATTGTATTCAAATTCTTGATTCAACTTGTTCATAAATGACACTGAGGTGATATACATGGACCGTGAAGCTATGTATGAGATTTTGGGAGAAACTTTTTTTTTTTTAACTATATTTTCAAACCTAAATTGTCTTTGACCGTTAAATATATATTTCCAACTGAAAACCAATGAAGTGGAAGTGGTGGAAGATGTATGTTCATCTGGCTTGGAATAAGGCTCAGATTAGAGGGTATTTTCAAGCGTGAAGCCTGTCTTTAAATGGCAACTACTGATCCACACAGGTCTATGACTGATGGCTCCCATACAGAGTTCTGTGGGTGCCCTCTTTTCCTCATCTTGGCTCAAGCTGAACTAAACATTCGGGGAGGATGGTGGACCTCTGTAAGAAAGCGGTGAATTTCTTTTCTTTTTTTTTTCATCAGAAAACAGAAAGAGAGCACCATTGCTTAAATTAATATGGTACAATAATCATTTTATCTTCAAAATTTTAATTAAGCATAAAGTTTGATCCCTTGCCCAGGCCTGAGTCACAAAACAAAAGCCTGGATTTCAAATAAGATAAGATAAGATGAGGTATTTTATGCAGTTCATCAGTAGTGTTTTCTCTGAGCTTTGTAACTTTCCATCTTTTTTAACTTACACAACATTATAACACGCTGAAAGAAAGGGGTTTTTTGGGGGGGGGGATATAATATGGACACTTTGTTGGACATTAAGTTTGGAATGATTTCCTGTAAAATCCTCCGTCTTTGCCAGCTTTTCAAAACACATTATTTGAGCAGCGTTTTATCTTTTAGCCGTTGGGGTTGTATTCATTTGGAATGAAGCAATAACCCGAGTAGAGCTTCTATAGAAAATTTAATCAAATCTCCAAATTTAAATGCATACTTTTGGTGTTAATTTAGATTTTTTTGTATCTAGACAGAATTACATTAGCTGTAGGAAAAAAGTCCAAAACCTTCAGCACTGTAATATATTTTAATCCATGTATTTCTACGCTTATAAAAAAATGACAGGCCTTGAATTAAAACACGAACAGTTTCATTTTATAATACACGTTATTCATTTTCTGTACATCCTGTTTTATCACTGCCTGGATGAAAATTGGTTATCCTATTTATTTCATTTTGTCAGTGTGACTGCTAACACTTTTAATGACACTGGATATGGTCATCAATCATTCGGTATCTGATACATTTCTTTGAATTTTGACCCCGTCATAGCTCTCGCAGTGAACTCTTCAAACATTGGGGGGGGGAAATGGGTCATGAAATTTCATGCTTCGTCTCACCTTGTTCTGATGGTTTTTATTCCCCTATAAACCTTCCAGTGACACAGCACAATGACGGCCCCGTGCCAAAATTGATTTAGCAGCTCATTTGGGGGATGACAGCTAAATCAAGATTTACTAGAATCAGCCCATTGAAGCATCTCACTTCGACCAAGCCCACTCATTCAGTGAGCCAGTGACAACATGATTGTTTGGACCAACTGCTTTATTGCTGTGCATGTACCTCGGTTCATGCAACAAGGTGACATGTTTAAACATTATGTCAGACAAAAATTCTAAATTTTAGCATTTGCAGAGGCGGGTTTCATTTCATGTTCTGTGGAATGTTATTTACAAGAAAAAAAAAAGTACTTTTTTTGTATTAACTTAGTTCAAGGAAAATACATTACATTTTTAATTGAACAGAAACCTGGACATTTAAATTCAAAGGGATTCAAGGGGATGGCACAGCACACGTTGAAAGATGGTATAGGGTATCGGGCTTTGCTACATTATAATTTAAAAATGTGAGCCATTTTGGCCCAAGTACTGCGAATCATTGCAGAAGCTGCAGATAAAAATCCTGTTCAGTTCTCGGAGGTGGTATTTTTCTATTTTCTCTGTTTTCCTATGCCTTTCCCATCCCTATCCTTCTTTTTTTCTCTCTCTCATCCAACTACCCCATTAACAAAATCCTGACCAATGAAGCCATCACATTCTTCTCCATTCTTTTATATTTAATATACACACAGTAACTCTATTGTTCTGTCTCAATTTTTGATTTTGATCGGTCAGATGTTATTTGACTTGGAAACACATTGTGCTTTGAGTGCCAGAGAGGCTTCTGCATCATCCCTGTAATTTCATTCTGCTCATGCAGCCACTGCCTGCACCTACAGTGCAAGGCTCTGTCTGGCTCAACATGAGAGGGGCATTTTGTGAACTTTTTTTTTTTCCTGATTTGGTCCAATCCTAAATCAGACCCCCCAAAATTTTAGTCTTTCACTGAGTGGCCCAGATTTTACAGATCTGACAAAGAACCATTTTTTGCAGGTCTTGTAAGCTGTATGAAGCTAGAGGGTAATTTGCCATAATTCTTTATTCACATCCAGGTTTTATGTAGATGTGCTTGTTTGTGCTCCCTCAAATGAAAGCAATACAACCTCAAATAACTAGCTGAAAATCCAGAATAAAGCATTTAAAAAAAAATAAATCTCCTTCTCTTTTAAATCTGCTGTGGTATAGTTTAATTACCAAGTTCAAAGGACGTAGAATCAGAGGAAAGATTAAAATGGGTTATGATTACTTTGTGCGACGGGAGACTCAAAAGAAAGAGGCAAATATTCCAAATAAAAATAGGACACAGGAAAAATTAAGCTGTGCTCATTATACACTATATGGGCAAAAATGCAGGGTCACCTACGTGTTACACCACAGGAGTTGCTCGGCCATAGAAACCCATAGGACACAGTTTTTCTTCTAGGATTCATTTGGACTTAATTCAAACATCAAGAATTCAATGAGGAAAGAATGTTTAGAAGAATTGACCATGATTTATTGAGATAGAGAAATTAATTAATCATGGTAGAATGGAAGCCCAGAGGTGATTGCCAATACCTTTATCCATATTGCTATATTAGATATTAGTATATTAGGAATTATGCTGACATTTTAACAACAAAATGGTAAAGGTTAGGTTGCGCTGTGGGCTCTGTATTTTTGTTCAATGCTGATCTGATAGATATTTTCCCCTATTGTTTTAATGTTTATTTGAAAGGTTTTTAGAGTAGTGAATACATTCATCTTCAGCCTGAGACATTTTATCCTCATCTTGTCTCTTTACTGGTTAGGCACATTGGAGTATGCTATAAAAGCAACACATACACAGTGATGTTCTGAGCAGAGGCAAAGACGAACTAGCCCGACAGTAGATTATGGCATAACACAATAGAGCTGCATTAGGAGCTCCTGTGCTTCCCCCCTTCTTCTGTGTGATATTACTTCTGATATTTGCTAGTGTGATTTTTGTTTATTGATCATTTCCTTGACAAATTATATGAGTTGGTTTACCTTAAACATGACAGACATATAGGAAGGAGTATATTATACGCAGCTTGAGAAAATGGAAAAAAAACAACAAGCCAAAATAAAGATACATTTTAATATATGATATTAATATATCTAAAAATACCATGCAACAAATGATGATGTGGTTTTCTGACATGAAGTCTCCCTGCAAAAATGTTGCACAAAGTATTTTCCGATTCAGGTCTTAGCCTGCTATTTTCTTGAGTGCAATCTTTATTACTGCTTGATTTCTCGCTTGTGTTGTTTTGCTTCTGTGTGAGTAAGCATTGCATTGATTCATGGTGACTCATTCATCATCTTAAAAAAAAAAAAAGGAAGAAAAATTTTAAAGATGCACAAGGCCATGAGACATACATTTTATATTAAAATAGATGAGGCTTCTCAGAGAAGTGATTTAAATGACTTTTAAATCAGCAGCAATTATTGATTATACTCCTTATTACCATTTGTTGTGGTATGTTGTATTTCCCTTTGCAGCTTGTTTTTCCCCGCATTAAACACAAATTATTTACGGCAGGTGTTTGGCGCCTCTGTAAGGTTTCTGGGAAATAGATGTTGTGTTATCTTGTATAATCGTATTGTTTTAAACTATAATTACGTTTTGCCCTGACTCTGAGCTCATGCCGCCGAATACAAGCAACTCATTCTCAATGCAAATCAGCCGTAACGTAATTTCTGTATCTTCAACAGTTGATAAACGTCCATCTAGAATCAAGATCCAGACCTTCTACCATCTGCCAGTGTTCTTTACATGCCAACCACACTTCTGTGTGTGTCTGTGTGTCTGTGGGTGGCTGTTTCAACATGAGTACATATGTGTTTCACAGTCTGTTTGTTTGCATATTTCTCTTTGGTTATATGAAGATTCTCTTATAATAGCCATATGTTTTTGCACAAACATGAAAACAAACAGCTTGAAAATCGTCTCTGTTCCCTCACGATTCTATGTACCATTAGCAGAAAGCAAGTTTTTAGTTCACAGAATCCACTGATGTAGGTTTCTTAAAAAAGAAAAAGGCAAGAAAATGCTAGAATAGCAAATGACACGATGCTTGCTTCATGCAGTTGCTTTTAAAAAACTACTTAATAGTACAGCAAGAATAACATATTGAAAATTGTTGTTCTTTTGGGACCCATATAGTCTTATACTAAAGTCACATTTAACTTTCCCGCTTTATTTGACTAGCAAGCCAATAAAGCTGAACAAATATGTTCAGCTATTGGAAGTGAAAGACCTGTTTCATAAGTTTGATTATCAGCATTTAATAACTTTTCTTCTAGTGGCACTGTTACTGTTTGCAGTTGCATTTTTAAATAGCAACCAAAAAATGTTACATTTTGTACACAATTTTTCCATGTTGTTGAGCCAAAATCTTCAATGTGTTGTCAAATTTTTATTTATTTATTTTTGTAATTATTATTTGCTCACAGCTCATTAAGTTCCTCTTCTTAAGTTCTTGTTAGTAAAAGAACTTGTTTAGTTTATGTAAAGGGAAATGGCATATGATAGATCAAATATAAAAGACAACTTATGAATGCACCCTGCTGGAGTCATTACAGATTGAACATTTGATTTTTAATGGAATTTGTAATTAGCAATAAAAATGTGAAAGCTTTGCACGTCACGTTGTCTCAGGCAGTAACAGCCATTACTGTTAAAGTTAAGCTCAATAAAATAGCTGTTATTATTTGTTTGTTGTTATTATTTGTAGTTTGATTTTTGTGTGTGCGTCTGCATGTTATACTCTCTTATTTATAAATTTTATGTGAAAAGTCACACAAGTAATTTTTTTTCTTGAATCAAGAACCAAACGGAGTTGATGCTGGATAGTAATGGGTGAGACTAAATATTCCGACTGCAGTATTAGGGCTATATTGCCACATAGTATCAATTACTGTATTAAAACATGCAAGTGCCCTCAACTAATTTCTCCACAACTAGGACTTAAGTCACCACTGCAAGTCTTTTAGTGGCAACCTTTACTGAATTCATGAGGGTAACGTGATCTGGAAGTTGTCTTAATACTGATGATATAGAACAGGGGTCTCCAACTTTAGCCCTCGAGGGCCGGTGTCCTGCAGGCTTTAGATCTCACCCTGGGTCAATACACCTGAATCAAATGATTAGTTCATCACCAGGCCTCTGGAGAACTTCAAGATGTGTTGAGGAGGTAATTTAGCGATTTGAATCAGCTGTGTTGGATCAAGGACACATCTAAAGCCTGCAGGACACTAAAACTTGCAGGTCACCGGCCCTCGAGGCCTGGAGTTGGAGACCCCTGAAATAGAAGAACAAGCCAGACTTGTTTAGTCTCTTTCTAAATGTAATGTCGTGAACTTTAAAATTTAACATGCTGACTGAAGCCTGTAGTCTGAGATATAGCTCTTGGGTTTTTTGCAGTTAATCTGAGCATAGTGTGTCTTGACATGATCAGCTGACTCTTGGAAGCTTCAGACTCAGTCTGCTGTCTTTTTTAATAATAATAATAATAGATTGCATTTATATAGCGCTTTTCAAGCACTTTACAATTCCACTATTCATTCACTCTCACATTCACACACTGGTGGAGGTAAGCTACGGTTGTAGCCACAGATGGGGCAGACTGACAGAAGCGAGGCTGCCATATCGTGCCATCGGCCCCTCTGGCCAACACCAGTAGGCGGTAGGGTAAAGTGTCTTGCCCAAGGACACAACAACCAGGACAGAGAGCTGGGGGGATCGAACCGGCAACCTTCCGGTTACAAGATGAGTGCCCCAACCCCCTGAACCACGGTCGCCCCACAAACACAAAAATCGTCATCAATTTTAATCATAGAGTTAAAAATAGTCAGTAAGAGCGGATGCAGCCTTGAAAAACATTTGAGTAGGAGTGCTTCCTGGACTTACTGTTTCTGTTTGTGGTGCTCTTTGTAAGGGATATACATAAATAGACGAGCCAGTTCTCACTCCTGAGGCGTAATATAGTGATGATTTGTCACGTCCCGCGGCGTTCCTGAGGAACGCGAAAGGTGACGGTCTGCATTCTTATCCTACACGCCAAATTATGGATGAAATAGTGTAGAATGATGTTTCCGCAGTAATACACATCCCAGTCATGTATTCCAGCCCTAAAGCTAACTTTATCCCTAACCGTAACCAGCACTTCAGCACTTTAGCGATGTTAGAGTGTTTTCCAAAGCGATTTAAGTAAAATGAACATACATGTGTAGATTCATTCCTAACAGTTCTCATGTTTTTGATCTCATAATATAGGGACGTGTTGGGTGCCCGGAAATGTAATATACAGACAATTTGTCGACTAACGTAAAACATTACGCTTTGGGAATGAGAAAGTGTTGAATAGACTCAAAAACAGACTAACCAAAAACAAACAAACACCTAACAACAACAACAAAAATGCCCCCGCAAAAAGAAAAAGGAGTTAGAGGATTAACTCCCTGACAATGGTTTTTGGGTTAAACACAACTGTGCCAAACAAAAAAGGCAATTAATTGTTATTTAAAAGAGAGTGCTTTGGAGAACTGATGAAAAATGGGAAGCAGGTTCCTAAGTGTTTTGTACTCTGAGCTTTGCTAATAAGAGTGTCAGAGCTCAAGAGTGATTTACACTGTTGAGCCTGAATAATTTTTCAGCATACAAGTGAAATGTTCACACTGTAGTGCTGGGAATTCCAGTTTACTTTAGTCCATTAAAAAGTGCGTTTGGGATTTTTTTGTACTCTGTCCATATATTTGATTTACCATTGTATTCAGGTATTATATATATATTATTTTACAAAGATTGAATTGGATTTATTTTTAGGACTTTTTAATGTATGCAAAAGATGTCGTCGTTTACACAGTCTGGGGCAGGGATAGGTCAGTAGGTAGAGTGGTGGCCCCCCCTGATCGGAAGGTCGAGGGTTCAAATCCACTGAATGGCTACCCTGAGGTACCCCTGAGCAAGTTACCGTCCCTACATACTGCTCCCCGGGCGCCCAATGGCTGCCCACTGCTTCACTGAGTGTGAATGGGTTAAATGCAGAGAGGAATTTCCCCATTGGGATCAATAAAGTATACATTATTATTAAACATAAGAAACCTTTTTTTCAGGCAAATGTAACTGTTAAATGTGTTTAACTGGTAAAAGTATTTAGTTTTTATTCTGTGTGGATAACTGCATTCCACTTCTTATTGCCTGGTTTCTGTGTGCTCAGCTTATGCTAGAGTGAGCTTCTTCCTGACGCTCCAGTTTCCTCCTGCTGTTCAAACACATGCAGGTCAGTAAGGAGTTTCTAAATTGTCCATAGTTGGGACTGTCTGTCAGTTTTTTGTGCAAGGCTTGTGACTGCCTTATGCTTAATGCCAACTCTTTTCCTCAAAGGACCCTTCATAGGGATAAGCAGTTGTAATTAAAACTATTTTCCCGCAGTCCTTCAGGTCTCAAGATAATTTGCATTTTCGACAAGAAAGGAGAACCTAACCTTAACCCGAAGGAAGAAAAATGCATAGAAATTTCTCAGCTAACAGTTCAGTACATATGTTGATTATTTATTTATTTATTTTTTGCCAGTGGTTGCCATAAATGTTCCAATACAAAACTGAAATAAAAACTGTTTGTTTTAAGCCCAATCTTGCAGTAGAAAATTCTATGTAATTAAACAGAATAGTAAATAGTCTAAATAGACTGAAGTCTATTTAGTGCTTTTCTAGTGTTGTACACCAATTAAATTGTTCACACTACAAGCCACATTCACCCAGAGATCGAACTACTGACCTTTGGATTAGCAGATGAGCCGCTCTACCTTCTGTTTGACAGATTTCCCAGGATTCAACACCATTTAGAGTATAAAAAGTGACTTTATATTTATTTGAAATACAAAGTCTTTTTTTTTGGATAATGACACAGTATTAATGTGATAAAGGTTTCAGTTGAGAACAATTTTGTAGTTAATATATATATTTTTTATTTTAAATTGTTAAAAAAAACCCTGGCTTTCAGATATGAATGTTGTCTACATTTCTTAGTTATTAGAATGAATTCACTTTATTGTTTTGTACATACTGGATGATGAAAATAATTATCAGGTTTAAATTGCTATCCAACCTTTAAAACATTATTGTTCCTGACTGTTAAGGTTAAAAAGAATTATGGAGTAGAAGCCACAAAAAGTTGATTCTTTTCATCTGGATGTAGAGTTTTCAGTAGGAGAAACATTTTTTCACTCATCCAAGTAAATTTTTAGGCTCAGCTGATTAAAAGTTTCCCCATCCTTATAAACAGTTCATTTTTCAGCTCTGCTGCCTAAGTGAAAATGCTTGGTGATCCCGTATGTGTTAGGAGCATCGGAACAGCTGAGACCCATTCTAAAGACAGCATCTCTGTGGTTTTCAGACCCCAAAACATGCTGCGCCAAAAACTGATCCACCCAAAGGATTGGGTCCCCCCAACACAAACATAGTAAAATAGTGTACGCTGTTAAGTGCCAGGAGGATTGTCATTATTTATACATCGAGGAAACCAAACAACCTCTAAGTGTCTTGCTGCATGCTCAATCACCCAGGTAAGGAAATCCAAAAAGTTGGTTATGTTCATCTGGACGTAGCATTTTCAGAATTTTTTTTGGGAATGAAGGAGGCCATTTACATTAAAATGGTAAGACCATCTCTGGAGGGGGCCTAAAGGTACATCTTTCACCATCTTTTCACCATCTTACAGTGCTGTGATTGTGGCCATTCCCCAACTTTCTGTGAATGGTACTGGAAATTGATCAGTGTTCTTTGATCAGTGGTTGTTGATCAATGGCCATGAGTACCATTCACAGAGAGTGTCCAGATGAACAAAATCAACCTTTTGGGATTTACTTACTTGAATGATTAAGCATGCAACAAGACAAATGGAGTAAAAGCTTTACTGTAGCTTTTTAAGTAAAAGTAATGCATTTTGCTGATATTTTCTATAGCCATCAACTGTGCTCATACCAAGCAAAGAGAACCCACTTCTAGTCAATGTTACAAAAGTTGTTTTGGAAAATTGGGGAAAATCAGACAAAAGCAGAAAAGTGGTTTCAGCAAAACACAAGCTAAAAACTTCATTTCAAAATACTTCTAAAAATCATACATTATTAATATCTAACAAAGTAGCGGTGTAGAAATGATTTTTTCGAAAAAAGAAAAAGTAACATGCATAGTAAACGCCTCAGTTTACAAAAGCATGGCTTCACTTACCGTTTCACATATTGCTAACATGTCAGACACGCCTCTCCACAAAGCCTATTGTGTGGCAGAAAGAGCGAGAGATGCTAACTCAGACCAAGAATTTCCTTTTATTAACTGTCTATACTAAATTCTGAACTACATGTCTGTTTAGAGCAAATAAGTAGCCTATTTGACATTAGTAAATGGATGATACATTATTCATTGGTTCAGGCCGCGATGAAAATGTATTTTTAAAATACTTTTTTTTTTTTTCATAAAAAAACTTTAGGTTTTTATAAACTTTTCACCACCTTACTTCCTTGTTACAGACTTTGTATATTGATAAAGGCACCCTCGGACCTCTGTATACTTCACTGTTTCAAGATTCGCAAATTACCATTCAGACACCAGCAGCTGCCTGTCTCTGTGGGAATCTGGGGAAATGTGTGGAAAACTGGGAGCACAGAGAGCACTTGTGACAGTGTCAAGGTTCCCCTTGAACTCTGTCACCACAAACCCATAAAAGATGCACACTAAAACAAACCTACACAGAGAGTGATGAAGATACGGTTTCCTAAAACCTCAACTTTCCTTGATTTGTTCCCACTGGCAGATTATTTATCTCTTCAGATCTATCTGAACAGAAGTGTTTCAAATTTGGCACGGAACAGCCTCAGTGTACACAAATTTGCAACTCCTATATTAAAAAATGTTTTGTCTGCTCTGACGTTGGGGTGAATTTACTGTTGTGTCGACTCCTGGGAAGATTGGCAAGCATTTTGAATCTTTTCCATTTTTTAATGAATGTGAATTTTGGATTTCAGATTGTTTGGAAATGACCTTTTAACCCTTTCCAGGTTGATGGGCAGCAACAGGTGATTCGGATCATCGCTGCTGTCTCTCTTCCTTCCCATTCTGCTTTTTAAAGGTGCTCAGACTTGCTGATGATCAGTTAGTCAAATAGGGTTTTATCAAAGTCTTATGAAAACTCTTTTCTAAAGGACTCCCCCTTTGTACATTTCTGCTCCACAAAAAGGTAAACATGGTGAGTTTGAGGTCTAATAAGTAGCCCTAGGGCACAGATCCTGTGTATTGTATCTTTTAGAGAAAGAAATGGTCTTTTATGTATCCCCGTTTCAGTCAGTCAGACTCAATCTCCACTGTGAGGAAACATAGTTGCGGTCGATAGTTCTTCTGCTCTGGAGATGAGAAGAAGATGCAGAGATGAGCTATGAGGTCAACAAAATCAGAACCCGAACATGTGGATAACTCCTACATGTACTGCTACACTGAACTCACTAAAGCTACACAGGAGAACAGTGACTACAGCTGCAGTCTAGCCTTGTGGAGTCTGATTTTGTTCATTCACTGGAGACGGAGTTACAATAAATGCCTGTGCTGTTATATTTTTACAAATAGTCTAGTTAAATGATTGATTTAAAATGAAAATACCTCCTTGCACCTCACTATTGCCTCAAATAACCAAATTCTTTGAGAAATGGTGGAGTTTTATAAACAAGTAGTTGTTTATGTGTTCGGATGCCTTTAATGGTAACAGTAGGCTAATAATCATGCACTAGCTAGCTTAACCTTTCCAAAAAAAATCTTTTTAGTACGTTTTATATAATGCTATACTCTGGCTGTTGGTCAGCAGCTGGGTGTGCATCAAGTTCTTTAGATAGAGAAACATCCTGGTATAGTTGAACTACTCATAGTCACATATGCCAGTTTATCTTGAGAGCTCCATGTCACACCTTTCCCTAATATATAACTGTTGACAGACATGAGGTCGATGTAGTTAGTTGATGTATTGATCTTCAATGTTCTGACCCTGTCTTTGGTGGCTCTTTTCATCCTTATCATTCCCACAACACCTATGTAGGTCATTACAGCTGCTTACTGATGATGGCTGTAATAGACTGATGTCAAGCAAGAAAGAGACTATGTTCTGTGGGGATTGGCCACAAAATGTAATCAGTTGTCTATGGGAAGTCTGAGCACTTCTTATCAAGCAGCTTGGCTGAGCAGCACAGATCGATTGCCAAGATGCTGTAACGTTAGATTGACCATAGTGAAGAGAGAAGTCGAATCTTGTTATGGCACTTTTTTTTTAAAGGAGACATCTGAAACTCATGATATTGAACTTATCAAACTCTAAACATAAAAGAGACAGTGTTTCTTCCAATCCTGCTAGGGGATGGTTGAGTTGGTGATTATTTAGGCACGCTTATCTTCAAGACATCTTGGACAACTGGCAATTTGGCTTGACCCATACTGATTATCAGCCTGACACTGAATTTGACAGATGCCAAACAGTGAAGAGAAGCACCAAACTTACTCTGTGAGCCTTCCCTTTGTGCATATACCCCAGTGTATATACACACACACACACACACACACACACACACACACGCACACATGCACACACACACACGCACACATAAACGAGGAATGTGGGTACATGTGTACGTGCTTAGGTACAGCCTGGGCATCTATTAGTGAAAAGGCCACTGGTCCAGCCAGGAATTGTAAAGGAGTGTTTGTCAACCCTCCCGTCATCCAAATCTGTATGTAGTTTTCTCAGACTGAAGACAGTCTGCAGTGAGGCATGAGAAAGACCATTACACACACGTCTACCACACTCTAGATGATGAAGAGATCTGGGAACACATACTCCCATGAAAACCGCCTCTGGCTGAGATGCTGCATTTCCCGCATACAGGCCCCAGTCAAGCCTTTCCAGCCTGTGCTGATATAATGTACACATGGTGGAAACTACCCCGAGACAACCTTGCGTCACACTCAAGTGTTAATATTGCAATGAAATGAATAAAATGTCCCTGCTGCAGGAAAAAATGGAAATACAAAGGGTTTCTTTATAAAAGTGTGAAAAAACCCCCCAAACAAAAACACCAGAAAATATGCCAACAGATAAACTTTCAAAACTTTCTCATATCCTCATATTTGATGTAATATGAATCATTGGAAAAAACTATTTTTTTGCAGATGTCAAGGTAATTTGAATGGTTTTCTGTAATAGACTGGCATACACCACCTTTTGGGCTATCATGGAATTGGCTCTACATGGATCAATAATTTTTTGCAAGCTAGCATGGACTTTGTAACATGAGTAACCATAGATTGCACATGCTTTAGACAATTACCTCTTGATGCTGAATTTCAACCAACTGAAATTTGTATAAACACAGTCTCTGATATGTTTCAGTTGCTTCTGTCATTGGATTTGATGCCAGCCTTTGTGTGGAGAAAAATGGCATTAGTGAAGCAATTAAGTCATAATGAATGTTAAGTATTCACAGAGTGTGTCTGTCTGATCAGTTCTGACCAGTTTCTTTTCAGTTGCTTTAGCTCAGGCAATATTTGGCCCATGTGGCTCGGAGGGCTTAGAATGGGAACCTTGAGGTTTCTCACTTTCTCAATTTGGGTTTTGATTGATGTTCCTTTAATACCATTAAACTTCTTTTTTTGTTTTCATGGATCTTTATGCATCTATTTTCTTACAGAATAATAATAATTGCTATGTCCGTCCATCCATCCATTTTCTTGTGTACTTATTATTTCCCACATGCCACAGGGTGAGAGGCAGGGAGCATCCAAGACAGGTCACTCACATTGCTACCAGAGAGACAGACAACCATTTACACTTGTGGCCAATTTACAGTCACCATTAAAAAAAACAAAACAAAACAAAAAAGTCTTTTGGAAGAAGTGAAAACAGCCCAAAGAGAGAATTCACAGGAAGACACAGGGACAACATGTGATTCTAACTCTACTCAGAAAATCCCGAGTCAGCTGTAAGATATGACCATTACTAGAAATAGCAGTCTTACTTATTTTATATCATAGAAAGTGAATTGGGTTTTGGGTGCCCTAATAGCATGGTTGGTTTGTATTTGGCTTCATTGTCAATTTTATACTAAACTGTTATTTATTAATTTATTTATTAGCACTAAAGAAGAATGCCAATCACCATTAGCATGGGATAGCACTGTTTACGCCTTCGTTTTGTGAGAGAAATTAGTCCTTTTTCGACAATATTGTCAGTCTTCAACAACAAAGTGAGTGCAGCTGTTGTGTTTGAACAGAATCCATTTTTTTCTTCTTCTTTTTTTTTTAACAAGCTGTTAAACTCATCACTCGTTGCTTTTCTCACTGTCTCAACCACAGTTACTGTCACAGCTCAGCTGTCACTTTGATGGCTAGGCTGGGCGATGTGGACGAAAAATCATAAAAATCAATCGTCTCTGTATTGTTAAGCTGAATGGCAAAACACAATATGTGTTTGTTTTCTTCAAAATGGGTTAACGTTCTGTTAAAAAGCAAAGTACACGTGTGACATCACAAGCACTTTTATTGAAAAAGGCTGAACAGATTAACATACGATGTTAATCATAAAAAAAAAAAATATATCACAGGTCCTGTTTAAAAGCAGCAGGGTTCAGAGTTAGCAGCTATTATATTTTTCAGGAAAACTTGAAAATTTGACAGATTTAATTCTGATATTTGAAACATTAACCATTTCACCATTTAAGCTATTTTCACTTGGTTCATTTTATCTGAAGTGGGGTTATATGAGGTACCCGTTGAGGTACCCGTTGCCCCAAGCTGGATTATCAATTCAGGTAAAGCTATATTTATGTTTTCAATGCCTTGCATGTCTGGCAGACAACCCTTTTTGACAGGGAGTAAAAGGGCATTTTATTTTTAAATCCATCAGACTCGCGTTGCAATTTTACCTTACAAAATATAGAAGTTGCTAATCAGACCAGAAATTTCCATTTTCTACAATAATAATAATATCCTTTTTTTTGTCAGTGGAGTCTAGCAGCTTTGAAGAGAATCTTTTCTTAAGTTAAAGATAATATACACCTTTAAGGCTTAAAAAAGTTATTTACTGTTTCCCTGGTGCTGTGTAGGTAGCAGTGAGTTGTGTGAGCTAGATCGTGCCATTAAGAAGTGGAGCTGCAAACATTGGCACAACAACGTGCCGGGGGTTATGTAACACAACAAATACTGATATCAATATAAATGCTGCTATACATCTCACATCTTGCTTGAAAATATATTAATATGCCTTAAAGGCTATCTATTATACCGATTGCTAAATGAATATTTTTATCCTGGGTCTCTACTAAAGTAGGTTGTTGGGTCATAGTAAAAAAAAAAAGAGACCTATTTAACTTGAATTGGGCCTTGTCTTAGTGTCGTTCATCCACTGTCTGAAACTAGCTCACTTTTGGCTCACTTCCCTCATTCCAAGACCAATATCTTCTGATTCCTCTTTCAAATAAAAGATTTAAACTGCAGGAGAGTGGAGCATCTGTGCTTACCACATTTAGGATATCTCATCTCTGTCTAAAATTGAGCGTTTTGAGCTGTCTTTAATATTATAAACTTTGTCAATGTTTAATATGAGCATTTGCCTTTGACACAGTACTTTTATATATTGTGGAAAAAAAGTATAACAACAAAATACAACGGCAACAACAAACCTTAAGGAGCAGAGGGAGTAGAATCATTACTGAACACTCTGTGTGAGTCTACTACCATGAAATCCCACAATGACGTGAGTTAATTCATTAATGATTGTTTTTGTTTTGTTTTTTTAAAAAAAAAAAAAAATTATTGATCATGATACCTCTTACAACTTCTAATCATATTCTCATGTAGAAGGCCACAGATTTTCCGATGACATCATCTAAACAACTGCTTCAATTAGAATGAATAAATCAGAAAATTGCTGAGTGTCAGCACGCAGGCAGTTACATACTTCTAAGAACTTAATATTCTCCAGTGGGGGGAAAGATGAGAAAAAGATTCCAAAGACCACAAATGCACCATGACACATTGGGAGGAAACAGTTGCTGATACAGTTGTTTTACTGTACTATGTACTTGTACTATGTACGCCACTACTAAGGATGCATACTTTCCTTACCTTCAAATTCACAGTTTGGAATATTATTTGATAAACAGCTGTGGGCTCTTCAACAATGGAGAAAAAAAACTTATAGAACTGCTCTAAATACTAGCAAATGCAAAGCTGTGGGAAAAAAAAGAAAAAGAAATCTGCTGCCTTCTGTAAAAATATTTATGACGAGACTGTATGAATAGTATTTGGGTGGGAAGTGGAGGGAATTAATGCATTTCAGGTAAATATTCTCATCAGCGTCCAAAGTGTTCCTGCAGCTGCACAAAAATGGCTACACGCTATCTATCCTGCCTCATTAGATTTATGACTCTGATGATGATGCATAACGGGTGTCTGAAAGGGGTACTCCAGTGATATTACATTATTTTAGTCATGTTCAGTTCAGCTTGCTCTATAAAAGGAGCTTTATATTATATATGTATATATTAGATTAAGATTATAATGGTGCCACTATTTAGGAATGCTGGTTATTCAAGCAACACTTGAAATCTGATCTGATCTATTGTCATAAATTATGTTCTTAACCAAACAAAGTAAGAACATGTTTGAATTTGTCAAGTGTATTATACATGACTTAACATTCTCGAGTGGAAAACTGCAACAGTGTTGTTGATCAGGGTCTTTCACAATATTTCAGTGTGGATAATGGATGGATAATGGATGAACTGATGTCCAGCTCTTTTTGCAGCTGAAGCAACCCCGATGGCTACGTCCTGTTGTAGAATTTCTTTTATTTGTGTATTAGTCACATTATTTTATTGTATAATGTCTCGGTGCCACTAGATTTTAGCATGTCTCACACTCATGCAATTAGACAGACAGTGGGGGTCTGGTAAGGATGTTGGGGAGAGAGCAGACGACTCCACAGAAAGGGTATTTTGTCTTTATTCCACTGTAAGAGATAGCAAGAGAGTGTGAACCTTAAGGTGTGAAACAGCTGTGTACTGCCTTTTGTTCTTGGAGAAGGTATTTAACTGAGAGCCATGCTAGGCTCTGGGAGACTCTGCTGATCCTGCCCCATGATCACGCACTCTCTCCACCAAGCTTGGTTTTTATGTTCTTTGTTCTGATTAAAGAATGTTAGCTACCGCTCACCGCTTGTCTGCAGGCTTTATTTAATGGAAAAAACTTCCACAACAGTCCTCATGTGTAATCTTCAAGCATTCAATAGAACAGAAGGTTGAAGCATGGTTTATAATGATACTAAGTATTAGGCCCCTTAATGTCAGAAGTGTATAACAAATTAACTGAATTTACATTTAACCTCAGGGTGAACTATTTGCAAATTCTATGTGCTGAAATGTCACACATTTGTTGTGTAGATTTAGTTTACCAATGGGATGTGCTTTATGCCAGATGTTTAAAAGGGGACTCCATGGTAATGATCATAAAATAGTTTTATTTGACACAGAGTACTTTAAAGGAACATAACTTTTGCTCAGAGTGGTGGCTAAAATGTTTAATTCTGCAGCTTATATTTTACTCAGCACAATTATGCACCACACTAACCCATAAAATGCAAAACAGGTGATTTGTCCACTAAAGCAAGCATCACATGCCAGCAATCAAATGCCTGCATATGGTAGACATTGTTAAGATGATCCATTGAAGTTCTAATCAAGCATCAGAATTGGGTAAAAAGGTGATTTAGGTGACTTTGAAAGTGTTGGTAGTCAGAAGAAAGTGGCCAGACTGCTTCAAACTCATCACACAGTCATTATAACCAGGTTTTGCAGAAGAGCATCTTTAAACACATAACATGTGCAGACTTGAAGCAGATTGGCTACAGCACCAGAAGACCACCCTAAGTGCCACTGAAAGCTAAAAACAGTAAACCAAGGCTACAGTTTACATGGGCCCACCATAATTAGACAAATTAGATGTGGTCTAAGTCTCAATTTCTTCTGTCACAAACCTCAAACTCAAGTATTTTGTTTTATCTGCCCCTTCCTGATTTTCTATTTTTTTTGTATTTTTTTCACGCTTAAATGTTCAGATCACTAAACAAATTTAAACAATAGACAAAAATAAAACAAGTAAATACAAAATGCAGATTCTAAAGGAAGTTGTTTATGATTAAGGGAGAAAAAAAATCTAACGTTACATGACCCTTTGTAAAAAAGTGACTGTCCCTGAAACCTTAAAGCTGGTTAGGCCACCCTTGGGAGCAACCACTGCAATCAAGCATTTGCAATATCTGGCAGTCGGTATTTTACAGCACGGTGGAGGAATTTTGGCCCAATCATCTTTGCAGAATTGTTGTAATTCAACCACACTGGGGGGGGGGGGTTCAAGCATGAACCGCCCTTTTTAAGGTCATGCCACAGCATCTCAACAGGATTCAGATCAGGACTTTGACTTGGCCACTCCAAAGTCTTTATTTTGGTTTACTTAAGCCATTCAGAGGTGGACCTGCTACCACAACCATATTTTATTATTTTTATGATGTTCCTTTTCTGAAATTCTGTGTTACGTCTTTGCCAGATGTAATGGGACACACACCCTCCAAATAGTTCAGCTTTTTTCTCACCTGTATTTTCTCAAAAGTCTTGGGGATCATCGAGGTATTTTCTAGCAAAACTGAGTCGAGCCTTTATGTTACTTTTGCTCAGTAATGGTTTTGATCTTGGAACTTTGCCATATATGTCATTTTGGCCTAGTCTCTTTCTTACGGTGGAGTCACGTTTTTTGGATTTTGTTCTGGGATCTTTTGTGATCTCTTGGATGAGTCGTCGCTGTGCTCTTGGGTAATTTTGGTCAGCTGGCCACTCCTGGGAAGGTTCACCACTGTTCTGTTTTCACCATTTGTAGATAATAACTCTGACGGTGATTCGCCTGAGTCTCGAAGTGGCTTTATAACCTTTCACTCCACTGTATGTCATGCTGGAATAATGGAAGGCATATTGCAGTAGATGAGCTATATATAAGCTTGTTTCTTTTCCTGTACTCTTGAGTATATACAAAAGTATGCCTTTACTTTAGTAAACAGTTAAAACAGTTATGACATTGAGCAGATGCTCAATTTTACTGACAAAACACTTTGCCAAAACTGCAAAAGTAAGATCAAAGTTTTCCTAAACTAGATTATCCTTGTCTTCATGACAAATCCCTATCTACTTTTATCGCCTTCATGTTTCCCAGGTGTTAATTGAAGGTTGCAAACACTTGTGCATCAAATGTATTTTGTTTCAGCAAGCTGTCAAACACACAAGCTGCACAGCAAGCAGAAAGCCTCCAGAAGAGCAGCGCAGGATGACACAACAAGGTGTGCAACTGTTCACGCTCCTAAAACACAGTGTAAGTGCACTAAATATAGGAGATGTTGAGGTAAATGTCAGTATGTATTATAGTACAACTGTTGGGCTGGGAACAGCTTAGATAATCTTGCACCAGCCAGAGCAAAAGGATTACATGACAGATGTACTATGGGAACAGGTGTTAGGCTGAGCATCAAAATGGCAAGAAAGGTGAGTTAAGAGACTTTAAAATGTGCCATGTTTCTTGGTGCCAATCAGATTGGTCTGAATATTTTAGAAACTGCTGATCTACTGGATTTTTCTCGCACAACCACCTCCGGTCCAAAAAAGAGAAAATTTTCAGTGAGCAGCAGTACTCTGAGTGAAAATGCCTTGTTGATCAGAGGTCAGAGGAGAATGCCCAGACTGCTTTGAGCTTGTAGGAAGGCAAAAGTAACTCAAATAACCACTTGTTACAACCAAAGTGTACACAAGAGCATCTTTGAATGCACAACACATAAACCTTGTAGCAGATTGGCTGCATCAGCAGAAGAGAGATATTCTTGGTACATTTCGGGTCCCTTAGTACCGCTTGAGCATTAATTGCCTCAGCTTACCTGAGTGTTGTTGCTGACCCTGTCCATCCTTTACTGACCATGTACCCATCAATTGATGGCTGCGTCCAGCAGGATAATGCACCGTGTCACAAACTTCATATCATCTTATGCATGAACATGACACTGAGTTCGTAGCACTCAAATGGCCTCCACAGTCATTACATCTCAATCAAATAGAGCAGATTTGGGATGTGGTAGAACGGGAGATTCTCATCATGGATTTGCATCCAGCAAATCTTCAGCAACTGTCTGATGCTATCATGTCAATGCACACCAAGATTTCAGAGGAATGTTTTCAGAACCTTGTTAAATCTGAATCTGTGCCATGAAGAATTAAAGCAGTTCTGAAGGCAAAAGGGAGTCCAACCCTGTACTAGCAGAATGTACCTAAGAAAGTGGCCAGGGATTTTATTTCATCAGTTGTTCAGCTGTTTATTTTAACCACATCTTGGATCTGTATTACACACTGGTTGTGGGTGCAATCATCTCTAAATGTTTTATTATATCCACGGTATTTGTTGTTTAGCTTTAGGCGATTCTTCTATAACGTTGCATTCACTAAGTCAGTTTTTGAAATCTGACAGGCTTTACAACCAGTTGGGCAGCTTGATTATGACAAAAACATAATCCTATTATTTGAAATGATTACTCATTAACTGTGGAAACATGCATTTGTAACTTCCCTAGAGCAATTGGTATAATTGATGGATATCACTGAGGAACTGAATTTTCCTTTTTCAAAGCTGATCCAGGATTTCAGAAAAATGTGGTATGGTTGTTTTGGGTGAGACTGCTTGTGTTTTTTTCCCTACCAGATATTGTTTTGGCAGTTCCGGTACACAGAGGAATGATGTTATAACTGATATGTATTAGAAAAAAGAAAAAAAAACACTGGTTAATGACATAAACTAAACAAAAAATCTGTAATATGATGTGTTAATGTTCTAATTGCAAATATTACATGCCATCAGAAACTTCTATGTGCAGTGGGAGTAATTAGCAATGATAAGACATGACCATAATAAGACGAAACTTTTTGGGAGATGAGATACTTGACTTGGATTTACATATTCTGACTGCCTGTAACACATATTTTTATTCTTTATGAAAAAACAACATCACCCTTATTTCAGACTGAATCACATTTACCTAATTGACTATTAGGGACTCTCTGATTAGTCATTCATGAGAACACAAACACCCTAATCGTTATGATCGTCTCCAACAAAAACCTATGCCACACAAGCTTGCTCAATCTTTAAGAGTTGCTTAAGATTTGGTAGATTAAATTTGACTCGAAATCACAGCAGTGTAGAAGAATAAAGATGTAGAAAGAACGGCCTCAACGTTTAGTAAGTAATCATATATAATCTATCTCTGTGCTTGAAGTTATAATATTTAAAAAATCCAAAACAACACACAATAAAAAAAAAAAAATCCTTTGTATACACAACTGTTATAACCTGAGAGATATGTTATGTTTATTCTGTTGTCAGCATCTTCATTTGGTCTCAGTTAACTGTTTAACTGTTAATTTCCTAGTGCCATTGCTCTCCAGTGTTTGATAAGAGCTGTTATCAAACACAGTGTTGCACAGCTTCACAAACAGGATGAACACTGTGGATAAAACCAAAATAGCCACAACAATCTCTCTCTCTATATTATATGTAATTATGTCAACATTTCAATTTTTTTTGTAAGTATTTCATTTTAGTGAATGTCTAAAGTGATGACATGTTGGTCCATTTGTCACACAGTCCATTTAGTGGTGCAAGAATTCAGCGTTCACATGATTTGTGTCCAACACAGCGTGTGCGCATTACCTAATATTTGTTTCCTCTTTGAAGAGAGGCAGAGTAGGCTTCTGCTTATTTATATTTGACATTATTCTTGTTAATGATGTTTGGGCTATTTTCTAATTACAGCTAGGTCCATGCATTTTTGGACAATGAGAAACTTCTTTTTCTAATTTTTAAATGTCTTAAATCAAACCACATTCAGATTTGTCTTCAGTAACTAAAAATTGTGTTCTATTGGGTTTAGATCAGGTGGCTGACTTGGTCATTGAAGAATATCTCATTGTATTGTGTTGAGAAACTTTTGGGTAGCTTTCACAGTATGCTTTCAGTCATTATCCATTTGCACTGTGAGGCACTGTCAGATCAGTTTTGCAGCAGTTAGCTGAATCTGAGCCGCAAATATAACCCTGCACACTTTAGAATTCATCCTACTATTTTTAGCATCTTTCACAACTTCAATAAACACAGCTTTAGAAATACAATTGAAATGAACTGAATCAAAGTGACACCCATATCATAACAATGCTTCCACACTGTTTGACGGATAAAAAGGTATCGTATAGACCGTGAACTGTTTCTTTCCCTCTCCATAATGTTCTCTTACACAGTCATTTTGGTACAAGTTAATTCTTTAGTTTTAGTTCAAAGATTTCTTTTGTGTTTGTGTGTTTCAAGAACTGGGCAAGATGACTTTAAATAAGTCTAATCTGGTTTTTAATTTACATCTATGAAGGTGTCTCTTGATTGTTGACCTTGACAGTGATGTGCCTTCCTCCTTGAGAATGTTTGTAACTTGGTTAGATGTTATGAAGTTATTTCAATAAACCTAAAATCATTCTGTTATCATATAGTTTAGTTGTTTTTGGGTCTTCAGGGCCTTTTGGTGTTGCTGAACTGGCCGCTAACCAGATTATTGGTTTTTGCCGCTCCTAAATTTTTTTGATGACTTCCTTCCTTTGCATCAACATCACTATAGACCTCATTTCCCGAGTTCTGTGAAAAGCTACAAAATGCAAGTTTTTAATCTTTGAAAATGGGGCATTATGTAAATAATGGCTGTAATTCCTCAACAGTTAATGCAAGAGTCTGCACTTTGAACATACAGTGATTGGTTTTTGTTTTTTTTAAATCAGCTAATCAAACGAGTGTGAATTTTTTTGTAATACCTAAACAACTAGAAGCAGTGTAATATAAATGATTTTATAGGGTGTTTAAATGCGTATATATGATCCTATATAGAAATGAAACTGAATGTAATATTCCACTCATCAGAGAAAACATAAAATTTTCATGTTTCCATAATTAATAATTAAATTATTTTATATTTATCTCTGAATTAATATGATTTTAATCAGCTGTAGATACACTTTGCCAGCATGGAAATTATTTCAACATTTTTAAGTAATTAAGTTTGTTTTTTAAATTATTCACAAATTTTGGGATTTTTGATATCCTTGTTTTTATATGTATTACAAAGTTGTTGGGTTTTTTTTTTTTTTAAATATAAGACTTCT
>VUQR01017692.1:30509-53888 GCA_015108515.1 Hemichromis elongatus | reverse complement strand
CTTCTGAGGAAAAGAAGAGAAAAAAACTTGCTGTCTTGTCTTCTCTGTGTATGTTTTCAATACTGACTTACAGATTTAATTTAAACTGGTCAGCTTCACAGGCATCATAGAACATCGCTAAGCTTTAAAACCCAAACCAAGTTTAATGTGTTCTTCACATTAAGTTGTGAGAAGTTTCCTTATTCTCCATGTCCCTTTTAATTTCCTGTAATAAGGACATGAGAAAGAAACCCCTGAATAGCTGGAAGGAGACATGTTTATCACTTTCCTGCAGATGCACGCAACGGTAAATCAAATCTGTGTGTGATGTCATGCAGAGGAGGAAGATTTTCCTCTAGTCGCTCCTAACACAGGCTACCTCTGACATTAGAGAAAATGATCTGAGGGGGGAATGCTATCTGTCGCTTACAGCCCTGAAAGCCTGTGTGCTGCGAGTTACTCAGCTAGAGGTCTAAAAGTCAGAGGAGAACTTTTTTCAAATGTTTTGCTGACGGGTATGACACTCTCAAGAACCTAATTTGGCTGGGTTTTGTACAGCATATAGCATTTAACCAGTGGAGCTGTTTAAAAGGGTTCAGTCTGTGAAATTAAGACTTTTTATGTTTTATGATAATTGAATTGTCAGAAATAAGTGTAGCATATAATTGTATTTTTGATGTTTTTTCAGGAAGAGCTTACTTTTTAAAAATTGAGCTGAGAGGTGAACAAGATGAAGTTAATTAAGCGTCCCCTTCTTACAGCATGTATCCGCACCTGGGGGAGTAAAAGTATGTAGATTTTAACTTTTTAAGACAAGAAAAATCCCACTTGTTCTTTACTCCTACACCATTGCCCCCATTTTTCTTCCTTATTTTTATGACCTCAATTTGGAACATCTATTTTCTTTTTTTTTTTGTTATTGTCCTTCCCTCTTAAGCCATACACCTCCCTCATCCCCTTTCTACTTCACAGTATTTTTCATCTTGTAGTTGATGGGGTTCTTGGTGGCTGAATGAGTTCACTCCCATTCCGTTGTCCTCACTTTCTCCTGCTGACTGTGTCCCATTCAACCCAGGAGTCTCTGAGGGGCCAAACTGTGAAGCGGGTGTCTGATGCAGACTTCCACAGATTGATAGCATTTGTTGAACCATAGCTTCTGCTGTGAAATAATAAAAGTCTGGTGTGTCACCAAGGTTATTATTTGAAATTCACCACTAAAAGATGTGGAGTGATTATATTTAAAAAAAGATGATAAACCTCCAATGATGAACCCCCCCCCGTCTATTTATGGTAGGTTTGGAGGCTTTGTCATAGTTACTTTAATTAATCTGCCCCACTTTAAGGGGTTCTGCTTCTGTCGGCTGTATTCATCTTCTGTGGCCTTTATCAGGGGCCAATGCAATTTTCTCCCCTCTACCACATATCACAGGCACAGAAACAGAACTCTGATGGCGACTATAGAACGTAGTCTTTCAAAGGAACTCCAGTGGGTATTCATGAAAAATGCATGAGTGCCGACTGCACATGGATGCTCCCTTGAGCTGAGGCTCTGAGAATATGGCATTGACAAACAATGGTCTCATATGTCAGCATTACTACAAAGAAGAGGAGTATCTGAGTGAATGTTTGCATGCTTATATGTACATTACGGACTCAGTGAGGCTGGTCACAGTCCCTTGGGTGCAGACTGCCCCTTACACCCAAACCTCAGAAGCATTTTCTCCCCTATTTTCTTCCAAGACCAGCAGCTCCCCTAAATGCGTTAGAATACTAAGGCTGACTCGTGTTGTGGTTGATTGTAAAATTGGACATTAGGAGGCTGTCTCTTTTCCCACGTGTCTTTTAAATCAACATCATGCGATAAGTTTAAAGAATCTTAAAAAATTTAAAGAGTAAAATTATTACTCTTTTCTTTGAATGCGGCTACCCCTGCAGTTACAAGGAAATGTTAAGGATGCAGAAAATCAGCAAGTGGCAGTATTTGATCAGCTGTGAGAGACAAACTATGAAGATGACTTCTGCTCTAATTCAGTAATCCTGAACATCACATGTTGCTTTATGTTCCTCCAGCTAACCTCAGCAGATTAAAACAATAATTGCACCGCTTTTGTGCTTTGTGAAATACGACCTTTCAGTCTTAAACCGTTTACCTTGATTCTCCAAAGACAAGGGTGCCTAAATCAAATTGAGCGATTGAAGTATGAAACGAGGCAATAAATGAAGACTTGTAATGTCTTCTTGTAATGCTGTTTTTGTGGTCACACTTATCACAGGGGTTACATGTCACAGCAGGCTGATAAACCAGAGTCATGAAAGACACGAACAGCTAACGGGCCGATGTTAAGCCAGTTTCGTCTCTAATACTGATAGTCATGGTCTATTTTAACCAGACCCCGCTGAGCTGATAACTTTGCTGGTGCATGTTTGGCCCTAAAATGATAGAGCTAGGAGAGGTGAGCAAAGCCAATTGAGAGAGGAGTGAATAAGTGGCTGCACCAGATATTCCCTGTAAAAGGGAAATGAATTAAACAAGATGGATATTCTCGACTGCGTGTTTAGGGAACCAAGGGAACAATAGCAAGTTAGGGAGGTGGAAGAATAAAATTCACTTGAAATAATAACAGGAGAGAGAAGAGATGTTGAGGTGTTTTTTGTCGCTTGCAGAGTCAGAGTCAAATCCAACGGTAAATTTGTGCCAAATGTCAGCAAATTCATGTTTGACCAAAGGGAGAAAGAAAAAAAAAACAGCTGCTGGGCACGTCTCATTAATCAGCTGGCAAAAAGTGTCATGAATATTATGTTTTCCTTTTTCACAGTAGTACCTCATTTTAACATTTTTGTAATCCAAGTCAGCCTAATTATTTTGGGACTCTTTTTGGCTGGGTGTTGCCATGCTTTCACTTTTCAGCTCATGCCCAAAGCCTCCTTGGTAATGGAATTTGAGCCGCCCTTTTTTGTGACTCATCCCTGTTTCATGAAAGGAAAAGAAGGTCACATTAAATGGGGATTTACATAAGGCTATCTTCACAGCCAGGAATTCCAAAGCTGTAATAGCGGATTTTAAGAAGGAAAATAAATGCTTTTGGTGAAACCACACACAAATACCAATAAAAAATAATAAAAAAAATCCCAAGAAACAAACAAAAAACTTCATCAGAGACAGAATAATTGAGGAATGCAATTGCACTACGCTTTCTCATTTTGTCTGTTAGTACTGCCTGTTGAACTGCACACCATTTTCTTATGTGGGAGAAGAGATGATGCCATTACATATTCTTTGGGGACCATTGCTTTCAAACTGTCTTCTCTGTAACAAATGGATGCCTATGCAAAAAAGACCCAAATAAGACAAGAAGACAAATCTCTACCTCCAAAATAAATCTTGTTGCTACCTGACTTCTATGCGAGGTAGCTGTCAAAATCTGTAGTGGCCCCCATCTCTTTGCGAAAAACGCGAGAAATCTTTGATGTTACAACAGGGAACACTGCAGCCAAATGGAAAGTTCTCACTTGCCAATATTTATGTTTTCTCTGCCCTGGCGAGCGAACGGTTTGTGTCACAATTTGACACCCAGACTACAATATTGTGCAAAGATTTATATCCCAGGTGGCCGTGTTCACAATATTGGACATATTTGTAATATTGGACAGCACATAAAAGATACTGATCTATTTAGGCTGGTATTATTCTATATGAGCAAGCCATTGATAAGAGCTGTCTAATTGAAACAGCAAGTTGAAAAAAAAAGGGATCGATGGGTACACTGGTGCAGAGAGCTCTCTTTGTGAGAGTAATATTATTAGATTTCATACAATTTGATAACCCTTTTGCTTTTGATTGATGTTTTCCATTTCGAGCATTCAGGCCCTGGATCAATGGCCCTGCCCTGCAGCCACTACTGTCAAAGCAGCAGCAGGTCTGCAAAAGCAGGACGCGGTCACTCTCTGAGAAAGGCATTTAAGTAAAACTGCATGTCGCTATATGGTCATGACATAGCACGAAGCGTAGCTGCCTCTTAAGTATTCAACACGTCATCTTTATTTACACCAACTCGTAGAATGAAAGCTAGTCTTCCATTAGTCTCTCTTTCATGACAAGCTTCTCTTGATAATTAGGAAAGAGTGATGTCTTTATTGAGTTTGTCAGCTGAGAATCAAAAAAGAGCCTCTCAGTCTTATGGTCGTCACATTATGTCATCTGATCTTTTCACAGTATGCTCTCAAAAGAACTGGGATTTGACAGTGAAGGGCGTAGAGTAAGCAGAGCTAAGTGCCTCTCTCTAATTCTCCCAGTCTAGTCTCTTGAGATGGCCTACTGGAGCTGGTGGGTGTTGCTTTATGAACCAAAAGGCTGAATGAACTGTAATGAGATTTGTAAGTACAGCACACAGGAGCAACCATTTTAGCGGGTTGCAAGGCTGGTATTAAATATCTTTCTTGAGCTGGCCTTGCTGCTGAGCTTATCCAAGCTGTATGTAATTTATGAAAATGTAATCCTTCAAGACTCTACCACACAGTATATACATGTGTTCCCGAGGTCTTCATATAAAAGGTGTCAGTTGTCCAGATTATTCTATGTGTCTTGTCATATTATTCATAGAGTGAACTCACAAAGCACAAAGCACTGGTGTTTTTGTCAAACAAGCACATGCTGTTTAGTTCATTTGGTGTAGAGAAAAAAAGAAAAGCCACACATTGTTTGTTATTTATTGAGATTTGTTGCAACCAAAACAGGATAAGTAAGAATAGAATAGTACACAAAGAAGTAAGAACAAAAAAAGGTTTGTTTATGAGCACGATTAATTGGCACGTACTGAAAACCATGCAGAAACAGAATGATAAATGGGGATGTTATAACATATTTATGAGCTATAGTGACTGTACAGAAGCTACATTTCACTCCCAGGGAAATGCATAATGGACTATATGAGCAACACATTATCTGGGAAGGTCCTGGCACTTGTGCTGCTGTGCATGTTACAATACCTCTAAAGGAAATCTGAATGCATATAGAAGGTGGTATAAGTATTGGGCAGGGTTGTCTATTTTTTTTCCTTCTTTTACACGTAAGCTGTCCAAACCCAGTCGCTCACTATGCTATCCTTATGCTGAGCTTTACACCAGACAGGTAGCAGCTTTCTTGTCTTGATGGTTCAGGCAGCCAAAATGAAGAAAGTCAACACAGTGAAGGACAGCTATGTGTACACAGAACTGATTTGCAAGCATGTCTACTTAAATAAGGAACTACAGTTTGCAGTGCATTGTGTGTTTACATACACGTACATTGCAGATTAATTTAAATAAATATAAACCTTGTAATACCCAGTCTCTCGGATGATGATATTGACAAGGTTAAGATGGTGATGCTGAATATGACAGAACTTAAAGGAGTATATGTCAGACTTCAAGTACTTGAAGTCTGACATATCCTTGAAAAACACTGTGCATAAGTCCTGAGCCAAATCTCATTATTTTATTTTCTTCTAGAGAAATGATGTAAATGTGGACATTAGTATTATTTTAAAAGACAGACGATAAAGCTCTGTTTTTGGCCTTTCCCCTGTTTGTGATGTACTTACGTATTACTACACGTGTTTTAGCAGTCACTCATATTAACATGATGAATAAAGAGTAATAATCAGTTTTATTTTGCAATCTCATCAAGACAAACAAACAAAAGGTACGATAAACATCAGGCCCCTGCATGAGTCACTGTCAGTCATTTGAATCTGATTTTCCCCTGCGCGTCCATGTAATACCGATAACACTGAATGACCGTTGCTGTGAAAAACAAATCAGAACTCCAGCATTTATGTACAATTCCTGAACTATTCTGCCTTACTGATGAAATTTTGATGTGACATTTGGGGTTTTATGATAATAATAATGATAATAATAATAATAATAAAAAAAAAACCCTTTGTAGTTCACACGCTGCATTCTTTTTGCCCTTGAATTCATCCTCATGAAAACTTAATATGCTCTCATATACAAGTAGAGGAAAGATCATCAGCTGATGAAGGGAATACAAGCAACAAATTCTCCCTAGTGAGCTTCCATATTTTAAAACACAGAGGCAAAAATAACGCTGTTACGCTCAATCGTCTCATTTTACCTTATTAAATCTAAACTCTCTCTCTCTCTCTCTCTCTCACTCACTCACACGCACACGCACACGCACACACACACACACACACACACACACACACACACACATGCACTGAGTTAAGAATAAAATAGCAAAATAACAAATGGTGACTATAATTACAATTTGTCCTTGGAAACACTTACGGCTGGAAAAACAGTGGTGAATTAATTTTCTGGTCATTAGTGACACCATGAAGTGAAAGAGCTGCTTATCACAAATGATATTGTTTACCCTCACTAATCAGTTTTACCTTTCACACGGACCTTTAGTGTTTGCCTGCCCACTTACACTAATCATTCAGACAGGCCAACTAGGAGAAACCCTCTCATGGTCCTGCCTGTTGATGCTGTGGCTCATTTAAACCCTTCTTAAGGTCATGTTATCTAAACGAGTAAAAAAGAAATAGAAATGCCCTCACTGGCTTCATTTTAAACCTCGTGGCCACTAATTGTTCCTCTTGTAATACTAAATCATGGCAAATTGAGGGTGTTCTTACAACATTTATATGCATTGTGCCAATTTAATTAATTTGCAAAAAAAAAAACAAAAAAAACAAAACGACATTTACTGCAAAATTAGACTTGTACCCTGAGCCAGTTTGCCTAAAGCCATTATTGATGAACATGTTTATCATAAGCTGGCTTCTCCACTTGTACAATTATAATCGCTTACCCCACACCCCCATGATCTGTGGTGCAATCACTAATGAGATTATGAAAATTATAACTTCCTGGCAGGAACAGAACCCAATATTAATAAACAAACCCAGAGCTGATTTAGGATATGGAATTATATATTGGATAAGTCACACTATCTCAGGGTTTAGATGCATTTCTTTTTGTTGCATCTGACAGCCATCCCAGAGCTTCCTTCGGCTTCATCACATTAGTGAGATGAGACAATGAAAGCACACAGGGGGAAAGGTCAACCAGATTGTGGAGTAAATGAAAGACAGTGCAGGGGGATAGGTCAAAGATAGCAAGTATTGAGAGGCAGTCTGCATAATTAGGTAGAGTAATTAGGTTTTATTAATGAGCCACACAACATAAAAATCAAACAGTCTTGGATTCATCTCCTCAATTCGATGGCGATAACCAGTCTGAAAATGTATTTTACTAATAAACTGAACTGAAATTTAACCAGCTAACTGATAACTTGATCAAGGAGTCGGTGGCTGGTAATATCAGATAATTTTGGCCTATCGCAGATATGAAGATCAGCATGAATGATGTCGAACGTTCACTGATATGGAAACTTTGTTTTAAAGAACATTTTGCAGAAAAAGCTGCCTGGAGTAAGTTACAAATGCTGTCATCAAATAGTTTGTCCAGCAGAGCAACTCTGACTCAGCTGTTTACTCTGCTCTCACCCCTGTCTGGATCATCTAGCAGGGAATCATTTCAGCTGAGCAGATGGTGGCGTGGACTCAAGTAGTGTCTTCACAGTAAGATCCTAACTAGTTTGTGAAATATATATATATCGGAAATTTAATAACTAATGAATCCAGCTTTTATTTTATTTTTTTAGCTTTTTTGTCAGTAGAAATCTAACAAATGAAGTATCATACACATACACTGTTTGGCAGCCTGCAGTTCTTGTGTAACAGTAGAAGTGTGTCGATTTGGGTAAAAATGCAATAAAAAAGAGTTGGCGATTGTTAGCAGATTAAAGATGCTTCTCACAACAGCTGATGATAAAATTTTAAAAATTGATAGTTGCAGCCCTTACTCCAGCATCATCAACAATATCTCCAGTAACCTTGCTGCATGACTTCTGTGTTTTCAAGCCTCTGTGGCCATATTTCATTCTTCGTAGACATGGCTGTTTCCATTGCTACATGCCAAATTCAGTAGTCATCTTAACATCATGATTATGAATAGATTACATTTGAACTCACTTTCTACTGCCTGCCAGATCTAATTAGTCATGGGTAGCTCTGTGTGGGTATCCCCCCTTCTTCTTCTTCTTCCTGTCAAGGAGTGACTTGCCAGCCCTCCATGACCCTGTCTGTGTAACAAAGCTGCCCATCATGCTGTTTTAATCATTCATCCAACTGGTCCTGAAAGCTAGCTGTGAACTGCCAATCCTTTCTCCTGCCATGTGCCTGGCTGCTGGAGCCTACTGATCAAGGAGCGCATGCCAGAACTGAAGTGTCCAGGGACAGCATCCCAGCACTGTTTTAGGGTTGAAGTGACAGATTTCCTCACCCCCCCTCCCCTTTCACCAAACTGTCGGTTGTAGCATCTAACACATGTATAATACAATGTTTCCGTCCACAGCATGCGGTCTGCCTCTGTGACACCCAAAGAAATGTTTTGTTTAGAAACCTTATTCTCAAAGGTTAATGATGAGCTACTAAATCATATATGTCATAAAAATGCAAGTATTTGGAATAATCAGTCTAGCCGCAGTCCATAAATGTCAAGTGTTTTGCAGTCACATTTTGATAATTGTATGCAGGCTGAACGGGAGTTAGTTTACATTAGGTCTAAATGTTTTAATTAGTTTGTGAATTCTGACTTGGAGGGTGATAGAAGGATCTCATTAGAAATATGCCACACCTTTCAAAAGGGGAAAAGCAGGATTTCATGGGAGACGCTCACAGCTCTGAGACTTCCATTTTCAATGACTTGCTGTGACCAATAGCATTTTTTCCAGCTGTTGCAATTCTCTAGCTTATTCTTGGGGCAGGGGAGACTATCTTACTGACTTGCCAATAAAATGTCTGTTGCCACTGGGAAAGAGCAGGATCCCTCAATTGGTTTCACCTTATCTACCTTAAACATGCCTCTGCTGACTTCATGCTTCTTCCCATTTCTTTTGCTTTTGCAGGTTTTCATTGTTCTTTAACCCTATTCTCCCTCTCCCTCTGTACCTGAACCCAAAGAAATTAGTCAGTTATTGAAAATGAATCAGAAGACAATTAAACAAATAACTGTGCAAAAGGTAAAGGTCTAAAAGCTGATTTAATTGTTGCCTATCCTCTATATATGAGTCTAAGAGCTGGTTATTCCAATGTTTCATTTAAACATTGAAACACTACAAAAACAACCCTTTGATTTGATCCTGCCATGAAACTCTAAGGGGGTTCGTGTAACAATAGTCTTATGTATAATTGAGTGCACACAGCCTATTTGACAAGGACCGGATATGTCTTTGTCTCTGGAGACAAGTGGAGGTCAGAGGAGGTAAAACTGATCGCCTTTTGAAAGCTCCTCAAAAATCAGGGCTCCAAACAGTTGTGGAAATATAGATGACAAAGCCCAGCCAGGGAATTGCTCTCAAAGGGTCTGATTGAAAGCTCATGTCAGGGAGGCTGTAGCAATCAAAGGACTTGTGTATTTCAAGTCGAAAGGGGCCATGTTGAGAGCATGATAAATCTAACAAATCTCCTGATCCACCATTCAAAGGCAGCTGTTTTCTATTGTTGCTGCTCCTTGCTGGTGTTCTGCTGCACTCTCTGAAATACTCAGACTCCATGAGCCTTGATGTGCAACAGAGTCTTAGGATGTCAGAAGGGAGAGACTATGGATTGTTGCTTTAGTGGCAATTCATCATCTGCCATATAAGCTTAGAGATTGTTAGCTTGTATAGATGTATACAACATTACCCATTTATTTTTGAAATTCACCTTTTGGGACTAGGCTATAAATATTCTTACTTCTGTTGTAAATTTGGGTATTTAACTGACAAGTCTTAGTGGAATTAAATGGGCTTTACTGTCAGGATAGCTTTTCTTTACCTGAAAACCTGTGGGGTTTTTTGTTTTTTAATTTAAGGTTATTTTGGTTACGCAACTATTAATTGCATATCCCTGCACTGAAGTGACAAAAAGATGGTATTTTGATGAGAGAAAAAAATATTTACATGCAGTTGTTTTGAATAGGTTAAGGCAAACTGAAGACACTGTTGTACTTGCAGGTTTGTTAGGGGAAAACTACCCAGTAATTGAGAAGCTGCCTGCTGGCTCGTAATGCTGCCAAAATGCCAATTAGCAAAAGCAGCAAGCATCCGCCTCCTTACCAGAAAAAAGGTACCACTGGCTAAAAATAACTACAATACTACTAGAAAAATTTGGCTGCCTGTACAGCAGTATTGCAATGCACAGCTTCTTTGTTATTACTTCATGATCAGATGATTGTGTATATTATGAGTGACATTATGTGGTGTGTACAATCTATGGTATATTACTTTGTGCCTGTGCTGTTATTATTAATTATTTATTTATTTTTTATCTCAAATCCATCTTTTTTCTTCTTTCCCCTTTTGTGACACCAGAATCTGAACAGTGGGCATCCAGAACTAATCATCACAATTAAGGAAGAGTTGTAGTTGTTGTTGTTTTTGTTTTTTTTCATTTATTTGCAAAGCCACTATATCACTCACATTAACCCTCCCACTACAGGCGCATTTTAATAATTAAGGAACCCCAAGATCATCAATAATTGAGGCGTTTATTCATTAAACAACACAAAGAAAGCAAAAGGGGGCAGAGCAGGTAGGAAGAGTATGCAGAGTTCATTGTGAGCTGACAGGGAACACTGATCTTTAGGTTGGAGATTGGACTAAGCAACTTTATGAATTGCAAAGTGGGAGCTGTGCTTCTTGCGGTTAACAGTCAGGTTCTCCAGTAGGTTGACAGATATGTGGTATGGATAATTGGGCTGGTGATAACTGTCATCTGGGCACTTAATGAAGATAATAAGCTTTTAGTTTGACAGCTTAGTTATGGCTATCCAGCTTTTACTCCCTCTACGTACATTTCCTCAAAAAAAAAAGAAAAAAAAAAAAAGGAAACAGATCTCACTGTCAGTTGTAATTTAAAGTATATTGTGTTTGATATTTTAGGTTATTCCTCGTCTCACCCAAAAGTTAAAATCCTCCCGAACTGAGACTTTTGTTGGTATCGTTTTTGTCTGAAGCTACAATACTCCTACTCCTTCTCACGTATGCCTGATCACAATCAAGGCAAAAGCTGGCTGTGAGTCTGATTATATCTGAACTATAAAAGAAAAGAGACAGAAGCCTGGAAGTGTCCCTCCAATAGTCTGGGTCTTTCTACTTCATTTTCCTTGGCTTTGCAAACTGTGTGGATATTGTTAACAAATGCAGAGCTGCTGCCATCAGCACCTTGCATACTAATGAGAATCATGTTAAGAATTTTTATTATTGCACTCTGAATATATTCACTATTAATAGCTAGCAGCTCTCCAACTCATGTAAAGAGGGAAATAATAAAGAAAGAAAGTAAGCTTTAATATTTGAATCCTCCCCTGTACCTGTAAAGGTGATCTTTACTTTTAGATGGTCATTATTGTGTTTTTTCCCCCCACTTATTTTAATTTGTTTGTGATGAATTAAACAATGAAATCATGGTGAATAGAAAAGACTGACTTTGAAGTGCAGGTGGTGGTTTAGATGTAGTAGTCTGCTCTCCACTGGGTTTTGTGAGTGAATGCAAATAAGGAAATTCATTTAAGCTCCTTGCCCTCATAATGTGTAATGCAGATGCTACATTATAGCTTTAGTCTGTACAGTGGCAAATCTAGTCTGTTGGTCCCCTAGGCAAAAATTCAATGGTTGACCTTCCAACCAACATGATTTGTCACTATTCATTGTTTACAATTTGGATTTTATTTGGATAGGACAATGTAAAAGCTCCAAGACAAGGATTTAACTTATGTGCTAGAACCCGCAGTGGCTGCTTAGATTTTCATAATGAAAAATATATTTTTCAGTATCAAAAGCTAACAGTCCTACATTACAAATATGGTAAATACAATGAAATACAGGCACCATACTGGACATACATCATAGCAATTTAGAACAAACTTCTAAATTTCATATGTTAGCATTCACAACTTCTCATTTAGCTCGGCTGAACACTGCTTTCAACAGCACATACAAGTATTGTCCAAGTTAGCTGATAGGTGATTAATCCACTTCAAATCACTCTGTCACGGTCCTGGGTCAGTGCGACCCAGCTTTTGAGTTCCTTATGTTTCATTTTATTTTGGCATTATGGAGTGTTTTGGGGTTCTCTGGGGTTTTGGTGATTTATTGTTTATTATTACTGTGATTCTGGTTTTGGGTTTTGTTTGTAGGGGTTTGTGTGGGTGTCTAGTCTGCGTCTTTATGTAGTGAGTTCTTGTTTCCTGTTTTATTGTGAAGGTCTGCGTCTCATGTGAATGTATTCAATGCTTCCCCTGTCTCGTCCTGTCAATTCGTTCCAGCTGTGTTCCCCACCTGTTGGTAATCTCCCCGTGTTCCTCTGTGTCGTGTCTTTTCATGCACTAGTTGCTGGTTCGTCTATCTATCTACGCTGTCTTTCTACCCTGCTCCACCCGTGTGCTTTCCCTGCGACCTGCCTTTATCTGCCTCAGTTCTCCCCTCCTTCGTGTTCATGTTTGTGTTTGTAGTTTTAGTTTACTCCCAGTTTAGTTTCCCATATGTCCTGTTTGTTGTTGCCCCTTTATATTACCACTTTAAATAAACCACCGATTCACCTTCACAAATGCCTGCTTTTGGATCCTCCTTTTCATCTCCACACAGCTCATTCTCACCAAGCCGTAACACACTCTTTCTATTGGTGTCCCATAAAATCACAGGAAAAACCTCACTCTGGAGGAGGGCAAGTTAATTTTGGTAATTATTCCAGACACAGTTGAATGTTAATGAAGTGTTGATGCTAGTTGCAAACGTCTACGTTTTTCCAGCCTGCTAGCTACACTAACGAATTGACTGCTGGCATCCAGAGTCTGACTCCCATCACATGCACTCGACCCTGTCATACAATGGCTCACAGAGCTGGACACACTTCTGCCAGCTAATATACCTAATGTTGAAAATCGGAGTAAGAAAAACAAAAAGATGTGATTTTGGTGGAAGTTCCATTATTTAAGTTTCCCCGGCCTCAGCTCCATTTATTCCCCCTATGCATTTCCATCTACAGTCTGTGGTTTGTGAGTGAAATGGCATCATAGCATCAATACAAGAAACAAGGAATTTCTTGAAACTATCAGAATGAACTCGAAGTGAAGAATTTGAAGAAGTGGAAAAACTTGAGGAACAAATATGCCCCCCCTCCAAAAAAAATCACAACAGCAACAAGTGGAGGACAAAAAAGGAAAGGATATCATTTGTTTCCATCACGACTGATACCGAATGTAAAGTACCAGGATGCAGTCACATGGTAACATTCCCATTTTTCACCAGAACAAGCATAAATACTGGCAACTATGTTGAGCACTTAAGTTAGGTTGTAGGCTCTACAAAGATTCAGGAATTTCGGGAGGTCAGTTATCTGACACTGTCATTGTAAACTTTGCCCCCCACTCTCCCCCTCATTGGCCTGAATAAAAGCAGTTGTGTGCCCAACCTGTTAGCCAGCAGTGCCTCTTCAGTATCACCTATAGAGCAAAAACAGGTCAGTTTTCCTGTCATTGTGATTGTAATCATAATTTATTACAGTGACCACAAAGAAGAAGAAAATAACAATTTTCCTGAGTACCTCCATACATGAGTTCAGTCACACACCGCAAATCATGACAAAGAGACTCAATGACTGTTTATATGAGATTCATTTGAAGCTATTTATTTTCATTGTCAAGGTGAAAAGCACCTCTATTAGAGTTGGTGTGTGGTTAACACAGTGTGTGATTCAGTGTTTGTGTATAAACTCCTATTTTACTTTTTTTCTCACACAGAGATAAAGGATTCTTTGTAAACATATATTTAATCAAGATTCAAATAAATCAAAGCTTTTGTGGTATCCCAAACCATAGAAGACAGTTCTATATATCAGAAAGCTTTTATTGGGGTTTCTCCATTTACGCAAGATACCCTGGATTTCAAAATGTGTAGGAATTCTTGGTATATCCATAATGACCAGCGTTATTGTTAAAATAACTTTTTTGCACATGCAACAACATAATGAATTGCCTTTTGATAATACATTGTCTGTAACATTTTTATTATCATTATCATTTTCTGGTCTTTTCTTTGCTCTTTGTATGGGGAGGCCAGCCGCTTCTACTGTGAAGCACACACAGCAGGCGTAAAAGTGAGAGCAGAGGAAAGAAACTACCATAAATGACAGCAACGGCATGATGAATGAAAAAAGTGCACATGGGGGAAATGTCTGCCCTTTTAGCTATAAATGCTTCAGTGCATTAATCACAAGTCCTTTTAAGGACCATATTGGGAGGCACGTGGGGTGGAGGTGACACAAACACACCCGACTGTCACTTGAGAGATTGGATGTGCAAAGCTGTCTAGCACCACTTGAAGGTGTTTTACACCCTTGGTTATATTTAGGCGCCAAAGTGGAAAAGGAAGGGAAAGGTTTGGTCTAAAATTCTTAGTATTAGGCATATACCTTAAAAATATGCTACAGAGCTTCTTTTTGGTTTCAGGATGCTGAGTTTTCTTTTATCCCAAGCTGCTGCTGATGGTAGCACACATTCAACACCCACTTTTCATGTGGCCATTAGAGGTGACAATTTAAAATTTAATGACACTATATGCAATAACAGCTTGTGCCACCAACAAGCCGGTGTTTAGTGCATCAACTAGTTATTAAATTTGCCCAGTTACTGTTTGATGCTGTGAAGGTACTTGCACCCATTTCACAAAGATGTTTGCTGCATTTGAAAATGATCTCATATAGCAGAGAGAGTGAACCAAAACAGAACAGGAAGAGGCCCCATAATAAAAGCAAAGTGCTGAAAGACCCTAAAACAATGTCTATAGTGAAAGGGCAACAGTTTTTTGTTTTTTTTTTAACCCTAGTGGGTTTGTTACAACAAAAAGCTTCAACTACGCATGTTTAAATAAAGTTAGCCTATATGTTGGAGCATGGAAAAAGTCCAGCTGAAGATGCTGACTGAAAATCCCGGATGGGGAAAAACTGGCTAACAACAGCTTGGCTTTCCAATATTTCTAATGTTTCTTATCTTAATTTCATTTTCCTGAAACTTTTCCTCAAAACTATTTGTGAAATAATGTTTTTTATTGAACAGTTTCTGATGTGTAAAGGGCAATAATAAAAATACACTGTAGCTTGTGGTGAAAACCCTGTGTGCATTGTTATCGATTGCTGGTTTCTTGCAAACTTTGTGAAGTTTTAATTTGAAGTTTAACCCCCTAATCATATTTGCTACAAGTGGCTGTTTATTTGCCACTGTTACTACACTGCAATAATTCAAATAACAAATACAGTTTGATTGGCAGTTTAAGGTGGTTGTGGCTCAGGAAGTTGAGGGGGTCGTCCACTAATTGGAAGGTCAGCAGTTCGATCCCTGGCTCTTCCACTCAGCATGTCAAGGTATCCTCTGGCAAGATACTGAACCACAAATTGCAATGAGAATAAAAATAATAAATTAATCTGTCAATGTGTGTGTAAACGGGTGAATGAGGCGTGCAGTAGAAAGCACTTTGAGTGCTCAGAGTAGTAAAGTGCTGTGAATCACCAGACCATGTACATCTTCAAGTTTAACATTTACAGAACATAAAAAAAAAGAGAAATCATTCTAAAAAACTAGAAATTTTAGAAAGCATAAAAAAGTTAACAAAAATAGACTTGATCCTACTTTTTACATGTTGCATCATCAGAAGGTAACTTATGTTAAAAAAAGGCACCAAGTTGTCTTTTTCTAACAATCGCTGTTTTTGGTTCTATTTAATTTGATCTCGCCTTGCCATCATTTGAGCCATAGGTACTCATTAATAAATAAAGACACAGTCTGAAAACTTTGAATGTCCCACTAAACGGGAGGGCAGACTAATGAATCATGAGCAGTCGTGCATATCCAATCACTTTAGCAGAGGGCCATAATGGCTTATTGACCAATAGTGAAGTAAGACTGATGTTGCTTTGAAATATTCATAATTGCAAACTCTCCATGTCATCTTCACCACCATGTTTAATTTTAAAAAAATATGTGTGAAAGATATTAGAAAAACTCTTTAATTGGACCACGACACGCTCTTCCTATACAGCATGTGCTCTGCATAAAGATGTCGTTGTGTGCATTTGAAGTTTACTGGGAATATGCAGCAGAGGAGCTTTGAACACAAGATTTTGACTTTTTGCCCTTTTTAATGTTTGAAGCAAAGGAAGACTGTGGCATTTTATGTTTGTTCAGGAACACAGCATGTCAACATTAAAGAACAGGAAATCGCACAGAATTTTAAATAAACAAATATAGCTGTCTATTTTTTTAATATATATATTTCTGTTGTGCGGGTAGCTTCATGTTGAAAACAAGAACAAAAAAGGTTTAGATATAAGCCTTCAAAATAAATAAATAAAAACCCCCAAAAGAGCAGACACAAGCTCAGCATATAACCTGCCAGTTCTGATCAGTCTATTCAAGATCGTGTGTGTAAAGTCACGGACTGAAGGATGACATACACGTAAAAGCCCTTTTTAAGGGTCAGTGAATGTGACACTGTGTACTGCTTTGCGGTCTTCACGGTTTAAGGGAAATAATTCAGGGCCAAGGTAAACGGCTTGCCTCTTCTTTGCCACTCCATCCTCTGCAGTGCAATAACTTTGATGGTTGGATATTGATGATATCTTGGGGTCTTTATGAGGACACTCTGTATCTTTGTTATTAAGTGGCTTTTTATTGGATTGTGAGGCTTTATCTTGGGGCATTTTAAAGCACACAGCAGAGAAAGAGACCTGACCGAGGGATGCTTTCCATCATCTTCCCTTTATTTTAAAAAAACGATGAATCATTTCTGCCAATTGATGTGATGTATCAGTCATTTTTATGTGAGTCTGGAGTGTCATCACACTACATGATATACCATTTTGCTGGAAGCCAGTTGGTAATTCTAAGCCAAAAAATATGCTGGAAAAAAAACTCTATCTTGATTTATCTTCAAAAGTGTGGCACCGCCATTCATCATTAAGGGGCTTAGTTTCGTCTTTCATCTAGCCAAATCCATCCCTAAAACTTCACTCATTAGCTGCCAAGTTGACGAGGTGGCAGAAGATATATATGTGTGTTTCTACCACCATATGGTAGATGCATTCAAATGGTTCAGTGGACTTATGAACCTCTGTAAGCACCATGTGGCTTCTTTTGTGTTTGTGGCTTTTTGTCGTCATGTGCGAGCCACATTGATGCTTTTTTGGTTGCTTAAGTGTTTGTAATACATGATCAGTTGTGCAAAAAGGAGATTCTCTGGAAGGAAATAAATCTGTGGAACTTGTGTTTTGGAACAGGACACAGGCATGTGCTTGAATTTATTTGGATTTGCAGCAGAAATATTGGAGCCTGATGGATCTTATTCAAGACTGTCTTCAGTTTTTTTTTCCCTCTGCCATATAAAATCAAGTAGTGGTCCCTGTGAAGAGGAGCACTTGAATGAAAAAAACGTTCACTCTGCAATGTCACCTTTTAATTTCTAGCCAGCGTTTACCTGCTTCTCACTTTTATGAAGCTTTTCTACTGCAGGAGTTTTGACATGTAATTCCAGGAAAAGCAAATTTGTAGTTAATATTAATGATGTTTGATGTTTCAGATTTAGTTTGGTTAATTTCAGTGCACACTGACTTGCAGTAATGGCTTTTTCTGACACCTAAATGGACCAGAGTGTTGTTAATGTTTCCCATTCCATATCTGCTCTCACTGTTACAACTATTTTTTATTTTTATTTTTAATTTTTATTTTTAAAAAAGCACCACTAATGTTGAATTAGTACTAAATGCAAACCATGTATCTTAGATTACTGTATTTTTTCGGACTATAAGGCGCATTAAGCGAAACAAAACAGTCAGATAAGCAAAACTTTATACAACTCACTTGTTCAGGTCGTTCCTCTTCCACATATACATCACATTCTTCATCTTTAGTGTCTGAGTTTAACAGTTTCGCGATTTTCGCATAAAGCATGCCTGGATCCCTCTGGTCATTATCCCAGTCAGTCCAGTTGCTGTTACTTAGCTGTTCAGAATGCATTACTCCGTGAGGCTCCTGACTACGGTAGCCCTAATGCTCCAACAAGCCATCAAACGGCTTTGGGGGTGTCCAAATTCATAGGGTGCATCCTCCTGAGGCCGCATCTGTAGGCCATTTACGTCACAGCGATGCAACTTAGGCTGTCTAAATTTGTAGACTGCTCCAAATGCGGCCGACAAATGCGTCCTCATTTTCCCCAGATTTTAAGGATGGGTCAGGTGTCTCTTTTGTGGCCCACCATATCCCACAATTCAATTTAGCGTGGTCCAGCAGATTCCAGTTTTCAACAATGGCAACAACCACTTAGGTTTTATATTGCTCTTATTACACTTTCTGGGTCACAAAATAAACTTTTAAGATATTTTCAAGCAAGAATGTAGCTGTGTAACTTCAAATATCTGCTCTGTTTAAGAAATCGCATATTTGCAAAAGTGTTTCGACGTTTTTGGAGACGCCTGCTATCCACCAGCTCGATAGCTAGCCCGCTCACTAGAGCCGGCGCGAGCACCTCACTCTAGGCACATCGTTTTCAACCCCCTCAGTCTTTCGCTACTAAGGTTAAACATGATATATAAGTCACTTAGGTAACTTAAAAATGTTATTGTTTGGCTTTTTTCAGTGTTTTCTTTGTTCGTGAGTATGTTAGCCTTATAGTCCGAAAAATACGGTATACGGTCTGAATCGTCACTTAAAAGAAAAAAAAGAAAAACGTAATCATGTTAGTTTTTATTAGTTGGTCTAACACATTAACATTTAGTTTGAGTTGCTGCTCATTGTCTTTGTGGTTTACACACTTACAAGTGCAGACACCAAAATTCAATATGTCAAACTTTTAACCTTATGACACTACTGACCTTTCTTCCTCAAGTATTCTTCTTTTCTGTTGAATTTTCACTCTGAGGCAGTAAAACAAAATTTAAACCACCTGGACCTCATGAAATAACCCGCTGAATTATTGAAGACTGAATATCATGGTCGGTTTTGACATCGGTCTATTCTAAACAAATGTGCAACCTTTTATTCACCCAAAGTTGTTTAGATTTCTCTAACTCCATCTTTTCTTACAGCCCACTCAGTCCTCCAGAAAGCTGTTTTAAGAGCTAAAAGATAAAGATAAAATGTTTATTATTCATGACCACCTACTCCTAATTCTACCTAATGAATTTTTAAAATTTCCTTACTTTGCCTATATAGTGCGAGTAATGGCTGCGGATAGAGATGTGATGTGTGAGATGTGTACTGTGGGTTGTGAACCATAGTGTGATCATGATTCCTTAAGGGAAATAACTTCCTGTTATACAAGTGAGACTTTCAAAGTGATATTATTGCATAACTTACTTGATAAAGTGAGCGTATGTTTTAATGCCATAGCATGCTTCATCTGAATCAGCTACAATGTAAACTAAAACTGCAAAACAAATGTATGCACTGTGCAGGTGGTGGGATTACTTGGCCTACCTGTGACATAACAAGAGGTTTAAAAACTGTTTGCTATAGAATCAGCCTCAAAAAGTCACTGTGGGAAACCCTTAACAGAAGGATGGCAGGAACAACTGTACATTTAATCCATTCACCATTAATATCCAAAGTCCATTCCTAACAACATCAAGCAACCCTGTTGTCAAGAAATGTAACAACCATCTATCTAACGCTAATGTATACTAACTTTGTATTGTCTAACATGTATATTTTTTTATCGCAGCACTATATTGCATATATTATTCTATTGTATTCTATTGCATATAGTATTTTATTTTATTCTATTCCAGTGTCTTTGAATTTCTGCTATATAACTTTGTACTTTTGCTGTAACGAAACAAATTTCCCACCTATGGGACTAATAAATCTTATCTTATCTTATCTTATCTTATCTTATCTTAATAATATACTGGTAGTGGTGGAACTGGTGGAACCCTAAATTGGCACTCGATAATCAAAACTTTGAGAACCTCAGCTCTCGTGAGTGAGAATTTTGTAGTTTCACAGCACAAGCACCCTCCCACCCCTTAACCTGTTCCAAAACAAATGTTTCTTCAGTTTCCACAATTGCAACACGTACCCAGGAGATTGCAAAAATGACAAAATTTAGGTGGATGTACTTGGAAGTATGTGGTTTCTATTCTTGTACAAAACGTATTCTTGGGTTTAGTTTTAGGGATGCAACGGATGTGATTCACAACAAAAATGTGGAAGGTGGACATGTTCAGGTGACCCTTTTATCTCGATGATGGTCTCAAACTATCCAAATATTTAGCTTAAATTAATTTAAATAAAGAACACAAGTAGAAGAACAACAGTTTTGGAAAAACTTCTGACCGTGATGATAAATGTAATACATTATATTGTGGTAGGAACTGTGCTGCATTCAAGTGCATTCAATTGTTATAACCAGCTTCTGTGGCTGTTGTTAAAACTAATGCAGTCTGATACATAAGCCCTGCAGGTAAACTCTTCCTTTATTACTATACATTTAAATACTTATTGTTTGAGTGCTGCTTGTATTGGTGGATGTGCTAGTGCTGAGTTGGTTTGGATTATGCTAGAACATTCTTGTTTTTATTTCACTTATATCTTATTGATGTAAATGGCATGGATGGGAGAAAGTTGTAAATAGAAGTAAAACAAATTATATAATAAAGTTATTTATTTATTTTACAAAATTACATTAATTAATTATAGAAACATATCTGTGATAGGAACAAAAACCAAAGCATTTCTCCCTTGTGTCAGCTACTCATTAGCTTTTTGATTTTATCACATCCTTTAATCTATCATTTTCTGTGGCTGGACCTGAATTAAAAGTATTGTTTTTTTGTTTTTCAGCATGAATTTCACACTTTCATGTTTGTGAACACATCTTTTAATCAGTCCATATGTAGTAATGAAAAGGCCATAAAAAGACTGTATTGAGGTTGCAGGGGTGGTGGAAGCACAAGTTCCCTTGATTTCATGTGAGAAAGTTTCAGTTATACATTTCATAGATTTTCACACATCATTGGTATGATTTGTAATTACATAATTCATTACAAAATTGTTGCTTGAGGTTTAGGCATTAAATACAACTAGTTTAGACTTAGGCAACAAAAAAACGTTTGTTTATGTTTAGAAAAATGTCGTAGTCTGTGTTAAATACAACCATGCTTCTCCTGGTTCCTATAGTGACAATTCCCTGCTTTCTCTACAAAAATACAAAGAGTACATGCTCCTGATGTGAAATGTAGTTCCTATTGAAATCCATTACATACAAAATTTGGGTTCACTGACACAAAAAAGCATAAGAAGTTCTGTTCATGAATATGAAAAAAAAAAAAAGATTAATTTTGTGAGACTGGCTCGCTGCCTATCTGGTGGTGCAGCACAAAGAAAGCTGAGGAGCCACTGATGACAGCAACTTCTAGGCTAACAAAAAGTCTGCCTTTGTAAGTTTAAAACGTTTTTTTCCTCAAAATTATGAAAGGTTAGATCAATAAAACTTTAAAGCACTAGTCTGTAATCTTGTAGTTTTGACTCATCTTTCAATATGCAAATGCTTTCTTTTGCAAGGAAACACTTTTAGTGGCAGGTGATTTAAGTAAACCCAACAGGTCGAACAGGTGGCTGTCCCAGTTGGCAGGGCTGGAGGAAATCTTTGCCTTTTTCACACACCATTATTGGGTGAGTGTAGGTGTGTGTGTAGGTGTGTGTGTGTGTGTGTGTGTAATGCAGTGCAGTCAACACTCGATAGCCTCCTCAGTGGTTTGAATGACACGCTTCCCTAGGAACGGTGGGGGGCTGAACCATATCAGTCAGTGATGGATGGTGTGAGGATGTTTTCAATGATGGATCTGTAGGTCTATACCAGGACTGACTGTGACATACTGAGCTGCCAAAATGCTTTGGTGTAATAACATCCTCTGTGGTCAGATTTGAGATATCCTCATCCTCTCCACTCAGTGTTCACATCACTGATTACAGGTAGAGATCATGCTGTGGGTTTTTTTCCGAGGAAGTCATTCTTGTCCTGGATTGAGAGTCTTGTTGTTTTTGGCTCACTAAAACAGCAGTCAGCCCTCTTATGTGTCATCGAAAGACCCAGTTGTGTTTTCTACAAGCTTCAGCAGCTTGAATAAAGGGTCACTCGAGGTGATGTCTTTGGAGCACACAGAAAGCAGAGCAGAGAGATAGAAACCCAGATAGCAGAGAGTCGATTCCTCACACACTGTGTCATAAGGTCTTTAACAGATGGGGGGTGCTATGTTTAGCACAGAGAAGTGTTCTAAAGAAACTTGGAGCATCGTGACAGAGTTTGCACTTTCAGCACGCACTACCTCACTTTGCAATTTGATTCTTCATATTAAAATGAACTGTAAGGGCTTTTTTTGGTAGGTGTCACAATGTGATTGAAGGTGTTGTGTTTTTGCTTTGAATTTATCTTGATAAAAGACAAATTTTTACTGCACTGGATCATTTCAGCATGCAAACTAAGATGAAAAGAGAACTGAATGTCATACTTAAATAGAAGACCTAATGATCAGAAAATTAAAGGGCTTTTTTTGCTTATTATACTAATCAAAGAATCAATTCAAGATCTTTGTCTGTTAATCATGGCTTGCTACGTAGACATCACTATCTGGTCGCTTCCACCATTTGTGTCAAACTGGTGACCCCTCAAGTTAAATGAGTTGGCAGCTTGACCCTTGGGAATATTTCACAGTGCACACTCCTTGTCAGGCTCAAACAAACTCCTGACCTAATGCACCAACTTTGCGCTTGGACACCACTGTGGACTGACAACTGCTGTTTGGTCTCAGAGTTGTAAGCGTAACATCAAGTTGTTATTATCAACAATGACCTCTGAGAGTCATGAAAGTTGGGGCAGTTTTACATAGAATTTGTTGCTCATTGTACAAATTGTAGGTCCATCATGAAAATGCCGATGCAGTTGTGCAATAGCCTATGGAACAATATGAAGAGCAGACTTTATAATATATTATTAGGTTCTTGATTAAGGGTCATTTTTCTGCATTTTAAATGTTGTTAATTAACATAATATAACATTATTTTAGGTTTTCAAATTATAAAGCTAAAAGTTGTTTTTACTAGTGTAAATTTTGACATAAGTAGGATTAAAATGAAGTAACCATGGAAGAAACAAATATGGCATCCTGAATATCTGAGATTAGTCTGTTTTTTTTAATTTCTAAAAATGTTAATTACATTTAAAAGTCAACTAAAACCAATTTAATCGATTTAATCTTCTAAAATATGTATATTTATAAAAGTACACTGCAAAGGCCTGTT
>VUQR01017692.1:0-30489 GCA_015108515.1 Hemichromis elongatus | reverse complement strand
CACCATTATTGTTGGGGTTAATTGACTTCCTCCTTCATACACTGGAAAAAAAAAAAAATTGAACAGCTCATTATAAGGTTCTGCCACAGGTTAAAATAACGTTTAAAAGTTCTCCAAGTTCAGTTTTTCTTATATCACAACGCAGATTTTCTTTTAGGAACTTTTTCAAAAAAAAATAAACAAACTGAAAGTTGTCCAAGGAAGTGTAATCATATAGGAAACCATAAAAAAATAGCCTTTTTGCTTTTATTTTACAGACAAATGTGCCTTTTTTTCTAAATATCTTTGGTATTTTGTTTGTCTCCCACTCAGTGAGGTCATTTGTCTCATCAATTGCAGACAAAATTGAAGTGATCTTGTTCAGCTAATATGAGCATTCAAAGCAGAAATATGGTGTGAAAATTCAATAACTGGCAAATCATCTAACCATGCATATATAAAACAGCCACATATCCCAAGTGTGCAAACTTGCATTTTTTTTTTAACTATTTGACAACCACACAGGAGAGTGCCAAATTCACATTTTGCATTTTAGCATCCACCTTTTTGATTTCAGCGTTCTTTCATTTTGCAGCCTTGCCTCTCGTAAGATAATCTCACATGAATTTGTCAAGCTTGTGTGACATTTAGTTCTTAGACCAAGTAGGTCAAAAATCATATTCCTGTACTTTCAGATTGAATAATGACATATATGTTTGAGCACTACATTTTCAGTTCTACATTAAAATCATGTGTGCAAATAAGACAAAAAAAAACCAAAACGTTTTTCACAGCTAGTAGCCTTTGCAATTTTTATGTAAATTAGGTAAGACTGTTTTACAAATTTCATTACAGTGTTTAAAATTATAACTGTTTCACTCTGTAAACAGTTACTCAGTCATTAAGCATCTGCTTTGACTGCTTCTACCAACCGTATGCCATTCCTGCACAAGCAAAGATACAAAACTATTTAAACTGGCTGTCATTATCACAAATCAACAAACTTGATCAGCTATTACTGAACACGAAAGTGTAACATTTGCTTGCCATAATCAAACTTGCTGGACAACATTTCATAACAGAAACCAGTTTTACTATATTGTCAGCATCTTTGAAACATAGTATTTGGTTTTTTCCCAGTTCATCTGAATTTCATTGATTTCATTTAGTAGCATTTCACAGTAATAGTCACGTCTTTCAAGTCTAGTGCTTTATATTGGTGAAGATCACACAGCATTAGAGAATCTCAATGATTACTTCATCCCCTGTGAGGAAGCCCTTGGCTATTATAATACAAGTAAGCCTGGACTTTCAGAACAAAGAGCTCTATTAGGATAATAAGGTATATAATGGGTCATGGTAATTCAGAATTTTGTATATGAAATAAAGGATTCTAAATTCATTTCTGGATTTAACATGGAGCCAGTGCTATGGGGAGGTATGACCTCTTACTAGTTCTCGTTAGTACCGAAGTGAACTAAACTGAAGTCTTTGCTAAAACAATGGGCTGATAATTAACAAAAGCAATCTTGCCTATAAGGAAAAAAAATGCACTAATTTCTTTCAACATGACATTTTTTTGATGTTTGAGGACAAACATCTTGAAACTGCTGCCTCACCTGAAACAGTCTCATCACCAGCAGGTTCATCTCAGTTCACAAATCCTTTTTAAGGAGTCACCTTAACTTGAGTAAAGCTGAAGTAGGCAGCAGAGAGACTTGGGTTCCCTGGAGTGATCTGCATGATTGAAGCAGGGTGATGTCAGTCCCTGTGGAAGACAAAGCAGGATGAGCTCAGTGTTATTGGCTTTGGCTTCTCTCAATTCAGTCGAATGTCAAAATATTAAAGGTCAAATCTGAGAGATGGAAATAATATGAAAAGGTCTAAAGCATGCTCTGAGTTTTTATCACCAGTCTCTTGGGGCTGAACATTTGACAGTATGGTGACACTGCATGGCTGAAATTAAGTAGCATTATTTAGAGTCACAGTTTACAATTTTAGCTCAATTAAACCCATTATAGCTAGACAGTGTATCAGAATAAGCAAGTGTAAGAAAAAATTGGTGATAATGAAATAATTCCCACTAATATACTGTCCCTTTATGTACTAATGGATCAGTCTGAATCATAGCCAAATATCCCTGTTGTATCCAGTGCTACGTTGTTGTTCATTCCCTCAGCGGTGAGAATATGTTTTGTTATTTCATTATACAGGAATTGGTTTTCTATTCAGAAGGCTCAGCTATTTGCTGCTCCACTTACCCTGACAGTAACAAAGTGAAACTTTAATCTCCCCTCAGTGTCAACAGCAGCTGATAGCAATTACGGAGAAAGCCTGGATACTGAAGTGGTGCGTTTGACTCAAAGAGTTGACCCACATCCCTCACTGAAAATTTAACTGAGTCTTCTTTATGTTTGCAGCTGCTGTCCAAGCCCAAATTTCTTTTCTGGCCCTAAATTGAATTAAGGAGCTACGCGACTGAAGCAATTATGCAATTGTCTGGATCTGTGCAGATTTCAGCATGCAAATCAAAACATTATAGATATTGTTTTTCTTCACATCCTAGTCCCATACTAAGTGGCCATTTTATAGTTAAACAATGCAAATTAGATGTTGTAATTTTGTGTAAATTTAATCTGCATAAAGCTGGAGCAGAAAACTGCAGGCATTATCTCTGCCTGAATGTAGTGAGCACACTGCTGTTTTACCCACTGACACTTAGGTATAATGCAGCCTTTGCTGTGCTGCAGCCAACACACAAAGCTCCTGCTGTGTAAGAGTGAGGGACTGTTGCACTGCGAGCTTTGCTTTCTCTGACACAGAGCGAAACAATGGCGGAGCCCACTGTTCGCCGAGAACAAAAGCAGACCTCAAAGTGTTCAGTCTTTTTCTGGTGTGCAATTATCATGACTGTTTAAGTTTACATTAACACTTGTCTACAGACAGCAGAACTGTTCAATCTTGCTTATGTTGCTTAACACAAGTTAAAATTGAGCACGCTTTTGGAAATGTGTTGTTTTGGGTAATCAGATGAGGAATTTGTTGTTGTGTCTCCGTTTTGAAACAATCCTGCTATGTAGAGCTACATGTCTGTCATGAACCAAAGACACAGTACACAATATGCCACACTTAAAAATGTCAAAAATGCTTTAAGTGCAAATACCCTTTGATCTTAGTTTCTTACCACGCTTAGTTATGAGCTTGATTTAAAAAATCATAAATTGCTAAGACAAGCAGTACTGGAAGGCTGCCTCATTTCCAGTCAACAACAAAATATATACACACATGCCAAATCGCATAATCTCATGCTTTTTAAGATGCTTAGACCTTCCCACACTTGCTGCCCTCTGCAAGCCGCTTTGCATGCCCACTTCCACCCGATCATCTGATCTAAACAGTGTCATATACATTGTCGCTGGTACCTGTTCTGTTCTGTGCTGCCTTTCCTGGAGCACTTCCTAACTCCATCTTTCCATATAGGCACATATAAGGTATATATTCAAAATCCCTGAAGAGAGTATTACTGCAAAATTTAAATTAGTACATATAGAAAAAAAAATCTTCTGTTGACTTTGGTAGTCTTGACTAAAAAGATTTGGTTGTGGAGATTGTTTGTAACTAAATATTTACAGTCAGTGCTACACTGCAAAATGCATAGTGTGTATCCCTGAGGCCACAAACATTAGACATTTGGAGAGCATTTTTCTTTTCATTTTCCAGTTTATACATTTAAAGCCCTTTTCGAGCTCCTGCTTTTTCCCTGCCTTTGGTTACACATTACTGCACATCTTAATGCCCTACCACTGCTGGTAGATCTGTCCTGTGGAATAATCTAAAATCATTGTCAGGACTGTGTATCACATCACCTCTGTGTGCGCACTTGTGTGCTATTAGGTACAAGATAAAGTAAACACAAACAAGTCAAATGGAAGTACTCCATAATGGTACCATAGCAAAAATCCCACAGTATATTTAAATGATATATAATGTGAAAAATACTTATTTTCTACTAGATTAATTATGCTATTGACTGTGTAGTCTATTATACGTCTGCACTCATACAGTAGATCACAAACATTGAGCGCGTGCAATGTTGAAAGTCAGCATTCTTCAGAAAGAAAATTAAAATGCCAAGTAGTACAGCTAAACTATGTCTTTCCATCTATGTTTTCCATATGCAGCGTGATTGAAACAGATGCTCTGCATTTGGGCCACACTGCGGGTTGCAAGGATCTGTCAGGTGTCTGAATTACAGATGCAAATATAGTCAGCTATTTTGCATGCCAGCATCATTTGCTCAGAAAAATACTGCACCTACACCTCAGGTCCCAATATTATCATCATTAAGTTGCTCCTCATCTCAACAGGATGCTCAACAAAGCAAACAGTTGAGATAAATATGGCACCATACAGTCACTAAAAGGTCCTAAATGATGCTGGGAAACATAAAGGGAGGAAACACCAATTTTCTCTGCCAGATTATAATTTTAGCATAGCAATTAGGATCTGAGGTAATGTTAGGATATTTGACAATGTTACTATTCAAAGTCTTGACATAAATAGGTAAAAATCTGCATTCTAAATGGAGTAATTTAGGATGAGATGTCTATCTGCAGGCATAGTCCAGCTAAATATTTAAGCCTAAACCTAATCTACACACATACTATATGATATGTTATGTGTTTTAGTTCTGCAATGAATTCTAGAGGACTGACATTCATCTCAATAGTAAGTGCAGTTTCTGCAGGCAGACTTTCTTTTTATAGTCAGATTACCATGTGTCGCTGGGATGTGAATCACACTGAAATCATTAAGTTCTATCACATTCACAGCTAGTTTTCCCACTGCTTTCACAAACTCAGGTGCTTAATGCAAAGAGCGTGAGTTTGGGTTAATAAGAGAAATTCTGGAAAAAATCCTGGTCAAGATGAAAACCTTTAAACATCTTTGTTAGCGACAAGCAACATGTCAGTGAAACAGAACCTGACAGAATGTCAGAGTGACGTGGTGTGACAGAAATCTGCTATTTCTGGTCTCTGGATGTACCTGTTAATAGTCACAACAATTAAACAGCTTTGCACCCTGCAGAGTTCTCAGGAGAGAACACGTCGGGTGTCAAAGGTGAGAAAGTCACATACCAAGCGAGCAAGTATGCTTATTTGCTTGTGATTTATTTTCTCCTTCAAATAATAATGCACCTATAATGCACCTTTGTTCATTTCAGATGCAAGGTAAATAATGAGATTCTTTAGATCTTAATCCATTCATCGTGATGTGCATACTTATGAGCTTTCCCATATTCAGCAGGCCACACAGGATTGTATTTTGTCGATATAAATTGAACAAACCCTTGATCTTTATTTTGTGATGGAGTGCAGGTCCATGTTACTAGTTCAGAGGGTTTCTATTTTTCCTCTATTTGTCTGTCCATCTATTTGTCTATCTGGGAGATGTTATATGAGTTGGAACAAGAACAGGAAATATAAAATTAATTGGTTTGTTATAACAAATAAACAACATAACTACCCCTACAGGCACACAGATCCCTCATGTAGGGTTAATTTTACTGAACTGTTTTCGTATTTAAAAGGAAAAGTAACTGCAGTATAATAATAATAATAATGACTGTTTCGAAAGGAGACTTTTGTGTCATTTTTTTATCCCCACATAAGCTTGAGCAGTAATAAATTATCGCTGATACATTAAGCTTTCAAAAGACTGTGAATACACTCTGTTCAATTATAACATATTCCATATCATTTTTTCATGTTTTCCCATACAAGCGCTTGCTCAAGGAATCATTGTAAAGTACTAGTACTAAAGTGAAGTATCTCACCGAGTCTGGCCTCTAACCTGTCCTCATGAATAGATTTCAAACCAAGCTAAGGTACCTTAGACGTGCATGGATAAGGCTGCTGCAGATGGGACTGAAAAGACCACAAACAACCCCATGTACCAACATGTATTTTTGGCTTGCTGTGTTTCTTTTGATAGCTTAAAAGAAACCAATCCTCTTCACCTCAGATTTGGCCTCAGATGAGCATCACATATTAGAAATTTTGCTTGTTTTTTATTTTGTAATACAAATGCATGCCATCACTTTAGAAAGTATTCAGTAATGTTTCAATACAATTTTAAGTCTATAATATTGGATTTTTTGTTCTCTCTGACAGTTTTAGACTTAAGAACCCATGATAAAAGAAACCAGCTTGGCAGCAGTTACAGCTTACACTAGCAGTCTGCTTGGGTAAGTCTCTACAGGCTTTGCAAACCTGGATTTGGACAGTTTATCCCATTCCTCCTGGCAGAGCCTGTGAAAGCTTCAGAGAACTGCTGTATTCAGGTCTCCCTACAGATGTTCTGTGAAGTTAAAGTTTATACTTTGGCCGGGCCATTCACAAGTAGTCATGGACTTGCCCTAAAGCCACTACACAGTTATCTTACCTTCTTTTTGTTTGCTGTTGGTTGCATTTTTATTCCCCCCACTTCTGACCGGCATTTTGTTTTTCTGTTGTTGAGGATTCAAAAAGATGATATTGCCTCTACCATGTTTCACTGATTATCCAACCTTAAACACAAACACAAATAAATAAAGGAAATAAAGGAAAAATATAAATTGAAGCAAAGAAAAATAAGCTAAATGTCATAGTGGTATAATTAAAGCAGAAAAGAGAACAAAAACACCAAAGCTAGGTGTCACAGAGGTCATGATGTGTTCTGATTATGATGTGATGCAGGTAAACAGTTTGATAAACTGTTTTACTTTTTAGCTCCCAAAGGATTTACCTTCAGTTTAGTTCAGCCTATAAAGTTTTTATTAAATTCTGACTGAACTTAGTAGATGAAGTGCTCAAGAGATAGAGCAGGTCATCTACTAACTGGAAGGTTAATAGTTTGATCCCTGGCTGCTCCAGTTTGCATGATAGAAAGCATTTACATAGAAAAAGAAAAATTAAAAAAGAAGGTGAATGAGGCAAGTTGTAAAAGTGCTTTGAGTGCTTAGAAAAGCACTTCTAAGAGCCAGTCTATTTTACATTTATTCTTATGTCTTAAATACTCTACAGCACCTGTTGGCTCATTTGACATTTTAAGGCAATAGGTGCATGGATGGCCACACTATCCCAACAGCTAAGGCATTTTCAAACATAAATAATAATGCATGCCCAATAGTCTCACCTTTCAGTTTCTTTTTACTAACTACCTATGTATGTCACATATATGCTTTTTTTTTGTCGAACATGTATTTGTATTTACAATGCCAAGGTTTCTCTGCAGCCACTAGTGAGTGGAGATGAGTTTTTCAGTTTTATTGATATACTGTAATGTAAAGAAGAAAGTTAGGTCACTCTGGTTTTCATCATGTTGGAAGGGCATTGCCTTTAAGTCAGATGTTTTCATTTCAAGGGTTATCTGTGTGTGCGTGCGCCTACAGGTCTGTCAGTGATAATGAAATGCTGCATGTGGCAAAGAAGCATCTAGAGGGAAACAGTGCTGTTTTCATTAGGCTCATGTTTCACTGAGTGCACCTTCTCCTCATTTTGTTCAGAGACACAAAAACATGACGACAGATCCTCATCAAAAAGGCACACTGTGTATCATTACCAGGAAACACCTCTGCCTTCTGTCTGTTTTGTTCACTGTGAGCCATAGGGATGAAAAATTCCATTTACACAAACACAGTTTATCTATCACAAAAACTGACATGGTGAAATCCCTGAAAACAGTCTCTTGTGTTGAGAAACACAACACCAGCTAAGAGTAAATCTTATATAAAATTATGGACACTCAAGAAAAGCTTCTTTCTTTAGCGCAACTATATGTTTTATTTATTTTTAGTTCTTTTAGCGTTTTTGGTGTATTGATTTTCCCTGGTGCACACATCAGTGAAATCTTTGACGCAATTGGAGCAGAAAAAATCTGCATCTTGCAAATCTAACACTTTAGCAGCACAAAAGCTTATACACTGTACTATATGTAAAATAATTCAGTTATTTGTTTGTATATATCATATTCTATCATGCTTAGCTGTAGAAGCTACAGCTAAGCATGGACATTCTCTGGTACACAAATATGCCAGCAAGTGACCAATGCCGAAATGTGTGACATACTCGTGATCTCAATTTATGTACTGGCCAGGCTACAGTAGCATAAGGGAGTAGTGATGCTGGGTATTATACATGGATCAGCAGCATGTTGTTTGATAACTGTGTAAAGAGAAATAACTCGAGTCGAACAACTTGAATCTTGGCTTAAGTAGAAAAAGTGTCGGTATACTTGTGCTTTAATTTCAGTGGCTACATGAAGACATTCACAAAATCAGGCTACTATCATAAGGATACATGATAAACAAAATGATTCATGCCAGCCTGTTATATGTAAAATGTTGCGTTAACATATTTAGAACAATGCTGTCATTTCGACCAAGATCAACTTCAGTTTTCACACATTTGTATTGATTCCTGGTTTAAATGAGTGGCTGTCGAATGATTCTACTTAGCACTGAATGGTTTCGGGCTACAAATACATTTCTGTTCTGCTGAAGGTTTGTTTACTGTCCCTTAGTCAAAACTAAAACTGAATAAGCAGTATTCAGTTTTTATGTACTATAAACTTGTCTATAAACTCTAAGGCTAGTGCTCTTTATCAAATTAAATTGTTTATTTTTATAAATTTGACACTTACTTTTATTGTGTTTTTTATTGTACTCTTTTTAAATCCTATCTGTGTCTGTTGTTACTCTATAGCTTTGAGCTTCTTTTATATCTTGTCCTAATGCCTTTTATGTCTTATTTAAAGCACTTTGATTCCCTTGTAGTTGAAAAGCACACACAAGTAAGTGTGCATTGCTTTGCCTTGATAGTGTTCACTTCATTCTCACAACTACTTTGACTAGAAGCTCCTTCAAGCTTATGATATTATTAAAAATTTCTTTTTCTGCAGATACCCCAGGTGAGCTATGCCTCCACAGCTCCAGAGCTGAGTGACAACACCCGCTATGACTTCTTCTCCCGAGTGGTGCCTCCTGATACCTACCAGGCCCAGGCCATGGTGGATATTGTGAAGTATATGCGCTGGAACTATGTTTCCACAGTGGCCTCAGAGGGGAACTATGGAGAGAGCGGTGTCGATGCTTTCATTCAGAAGTCTCGGGAGGATGGTGAGTACACTTGGCCTTGTATATCATTACCGCGTAACTTGCACACCAAGCGTGGGAAGATGTTATCTATTCGGGCTTGCCACGCTGCAGATTGATATAGCTCAGTAACACCGCTAGCAAAAGTCAGCCACTGAGGTCAAATGTTAGATTTCATCCCAGAAAGTGCATTTGCAGAGGTCTACTTCAATACTACAGAGTACATCTGTTTGTTATTGCCATGCATATAATTATGATATGAATGGCTTTGAAGCGCCATTCAGTTTTACGATAGTGATGCCATAGAGACAAAATCTTTCATATGAATAAGTTTCTAATTAACATCTAGAATATATACCTAACCATGCGCCCATACACAACTTTAAAATACAAATTACAGTAATCAACACTAAAGTTTATTAGAGCCAAACAACTCTGAAAATTTTTAATGCCCACACAGATTTTCAATTCTGTTTTTTTATGTAGCGGAAAATCACATCAACAGCTGCCTCAAAGTGCTTTACATTGTAAGGCAAAGACTACAATAATATAGAGAAAACTCCAACATTCACCAGGTTCAGGGAGGGGCAGCTATCTGACAGGCATCAAGAATTTATTGAAGTTACAAAATCTAATATTATTGTCCATAGTAGACAGTAAGAGCCTGCGTGCTATACTTCCACTAATTTGATTTTGGCGTTTTTTGGAAGATTTAGAGTCTAAATACTGGAGTTAATCTTGAAAAAGCAAAACAATTTTACTTATCATTTAAAAGAAAAAACATAAAAAGTTATAAACACACTTGTAAATATAATAAAAATACACTGTGTTGCATGTGTTTGTTTATTTATATATTTTTTATTTTACCTAGTGTCCCATATGTTTCTGAGAATGGGATACATTTAGGTCCCTTCCTTCAAATTAATATTACACTAGTGGAGTTCCCAAGGTACTTGAGGGTTTTGGATGGCTCAGTACTCTTGTAATTAAAAGGTCGGAGCTTGGTCATGTCTCTGGCTTGCACTGTGCTCGACTAGAATGAGACTATCTTGGCTGTGCTTACTCATCAATTATTTCTGTCATTCTGAACCTTAAATCTCTTGGACACATGTCAGGGAAGCTGACGGGTGGGAAAGAAATGCATTGCAATTGTGGGTCTAGATAGTGGACATGATCAGGTCTCAACAGAATATATTAGTTGAGATTGTCGCAAATGTAATACATTTTAACAGTTCAAACAAGATATGGCAAATCTAAATTATCTTCTGTTTGATGATGTATTTCAGACAAAAGTTTGGCACGTGGAAGCCTAAAGGCATTATTTTTCCTGTTTCAAAGTCATGAAAATCTATTAAAAAACTTTCAAAAACAATGACCAGAAACATATTTGCATTACTGAATGTAAATAGGAAGCAATGTCCAAATAATCTCCAATTAAAGTAAATATTCCTGTTTTGCATGCCGATATCTATGGCAATGATGAAAAACATGAGTCAATATTGGCTACTGACTCCTCAAACTCTGGCGTTAAAAAGCGACATACAAACAAACAAAAAACATGTTAGTGCCACTAACTGTAGGTCCTGGAATGACCACTTGAGGCTGGCTTCAACAGCAGTTAATTCCTCATAAATTCCAATGTAAAAAGGCTTACCTGAAAAAGTATAGGTACATACCTCTTAATACAAAGTGCAAATTTCTCTATATGTGACAACTTCACATATGGAGAATTTCTTAGTAACTCACCCATTTAAAATGTTCTAGGTCTTAAGGTTAAGTATTTGTTGAATGAACATTATCAATTTCAGTAATGTTGGTTGCCTTTTGGAACATTTTTAATGCAATTACCTAAATATGTGGATATGTTTATTTCTACTTGTTTTGTCCATCCGGTCTATTTAGCAGTCCATCCTTTTGTCACTTTTGTCTTATAACATAACATAAATGGAGAAGGCCATAAAGTCAAAGTAGAGGATTCAGAATAAAACAAACTACAAAGTGATGTTGCACTATAGTGTTTGCCAGATGTTTTTGGCATCAGCAAAACTTTTGTTTTTCATAGACTGTTACTTTTTTTAAACTGTTTTTTCATTTCTTTGTTATATCAAAAAACAGTCATAAGCATTTCAGAAGATTTACTGCCAAAAGGTTTAGGCTGTGTTCTTTTAGATAAATAGCATTATTATAATACATTTAGTTAATTTTTATATACATTAAAAATGATTCAGACTTTAACTGTATATCAACATAAATTCTTTTAGGGTTTGTTCAAGCTCAGTACATATCTCTCTAAACACACTAATCTATAAATTTCTCAGAAAAATCATAGACATTAGCTGCTACAATTTAGTTTGAGCTCTTAATTGAAACTGTGCTTTCACAATATTACATGAGTAAATCCCTGTGACTGTGAATGTGAAGTATTCTGCTAATTCACTGCTGCACTTGTTCTCCTACTTTGCTGTGTACCACCGTCATGAGCTGAATAAAGAAAATAACCCGAACAGGCAAATTATCCGACTCAGCTCCCATAGCAGCAGCCCTAACAGCCCATGAGCCACATGCTTGGAGCTTCACCAGAACAGCTTTCCCTTAAGAGAGCCAGCAAATAAGACTGAGTACAATGTGGGTAAAAAGCAGATGATGAAAGGTAAATATGAATTCCAGGTGGGGTTTTTTGATCTCTGCTTTTGTATCCCTCTTCTCTGGCAAAAAAGTGCCTTGAGCTGGGAATCGCTGGCCTTCCGTGTTTATTTCTGTGTAGTGTCTGAGATGAGAAGCTTCTCATCTCCCATATACTGACCCAGGATGTGACCCACCCTGAAGGGATGGTTGTAAGAGCTGTGGTAGGATACATAGTCAAGAAAAGCAGCCACTTGTTTTGTTAAAAAAAACTATTAAGCTTTCCAAATCACATACTCTTTATTTTTACTTTCACTATGCCCTTTTAAACTATGTAATACTGCATGGAGGATGTATACATTTGGGACTCACTACTTCATCGTAATGTTGAACTTTGATGCACTTGCATAGTTGCAAATGGCACAGAGGATTGTAGACAGAACAGTCTAAAACTATGCTGGTGGAAGTATTAAGACAAGCTGGTATTTTTGTCAAGCAGCATTTGACATAAACATCAGGATGCTACATATTTTTCCAGCCTACTAAATTGTAATATGTGCATTAGTTAGACCTAATGTTGGAAAAATCCCCTTTTTTCACCTTGTTTTTTACTGCTACAGACTAACAGAGATTTTCTCCCCTGGCAATGAATATGTTATATTAAATTACTAAAGACATCAAAGCAAAGAGCAGTACAATGAGGCCATAGTAAGTTCTAATACCACCAGATAATTTGGAACATCTTATGTGGAGCTGATGCAGGCACCGGATGCTTTATTTCTTCAATTTCAAAAGACCTATGTTATGAAACGCACATAGTTTCTGAAATGGAAACTTCCTAATGGTCATCCGGGGTGTACTTAATGGTCTCTTATTGCTTACTACTTTCGTATTTATGAATGTAGGATTCTTTCTGAGTGCGGACTTTAGGAAACAAACAGGAGACAGAAAGGCCAGTCAGTTCTGGGCAGTAGAAGCTCATCTCTGGCTGAAGACTGCCCTTCTCTGCAGAGATGTTGATTACTATGGAGCATGCCCCAATAGATGTCATTAATCAAGTTAATGAAACACAACGTCAATAAGAACCCTAACAAGATTTCCCTTGCAAACCAATGGCCTGTCTGACATCAACATAAGAAACCCTGCTAATGGAGTAACTGCTACCCCCGTGTGATGAGGATTACAAGTGTTAGCCACAGAGTTGGGCTGGATAAGCCCATGTGGAGAATGTAAAATGAAGAAGAGGAAAAGGGGAGCACAAACAACTCTGCATTGCTCCTGGGTGGTTTATTTGTAGATATAGAGAACAGACAATTTTAGAATGGGCTGGTTGTTATGCCTGGTGAGCAAAAACAAAGTATGAACTCAGCACATGGGGAAAATGCATAATTATGTTTTATTAACTGATTGTTACTGAAATGATCTTTCAGGTTAAAAGCAGTTCACATTTAAATATTAAGTGAGGCTTTCTATTTATGTCGTAAATAACAAATCCCATGAAAATATTAAAACACCAACTGGGTGTTTGGGCATAACTTTGCAGGTCTGAGTTACAGTATTATTTGAAGATTAATACACGTAGGATTGTGAAAACATCTTGAGCTTCCTTTCCTTTCCTTTCCTTGTATTTTGCTTCAGAGTAGCCAGACTGTCCTGCAATTTTCAAAAGGGTCTTGAAAAATAGTTCTCCAGGGTTTTAGAAGGTCTTTCAAAGTCCTTCGGATATTGGCAGCTTCTTCGCTCATTTTCATCCCAGTCCTTGTACTGGACCGTGTTATCTACCTACCATTGTCACACAGTACAGTCAGAACTTTTCATCATCAACTTAACACACAGAAGGCCAGAATCTTCAATATTTCCATCACACTGCTTAAAGTAATTACAAGGAAGTTTGCCTAAGAGAGTTCAGGTTTTTTTTATAGAATAAATACGCTCATTCAAATTGTTGATTTTCATGCTAATAAGAAATGTACAAACTAAGCAAAATATGAAGACACAAGAGGGGACTCAAGACTTTTGCACAGTACCGTTTGTGGTGCACTGATATTTAATTTTGATAATAAGTTTGTGCATTAGAGCAAACCTAAAATGCATAGTACTTGTGTTTATCATAATGCAGTAATGCACCACTCAACGCAATAGTGTAGCAACAATGGAGTTTTATGGCATAGGGGAATGAGCTAGATCACGCTTTCTTCCTCCTGCTTTATGAATATTTGATGCACTCTTTGAAGAAAGCTGCAAGGTAAAGAAATTGGAAAGTATTGTATACTGTGTAACAGGATAAGATGGAAGCACGGCTCCACCCAGATCAACAGACAGACTTATGAAAATCTGCATTCTAAATGACCGCAGACACCCAGGGAAGAGATCACAGCACGCACAGCGATGTCCCTGTTTCTATCCGTATGGCCTTTTAATTTCTAGTTCACACCGGTCTGTGATGTGTCAGCCAGTTATGTCTTTATTTATTATTTGACATCACGCAAATGACCCCTGAGTGCCTCAGATATGTCCTCTTACAATTTGTTTAAACAATTACTTGTCATTGCTTAATTAGGCAAAACGAAAGGCTAAATAATCATCACTCATATTCTCTAGCTGTTCTCTCTCCATCTTTTCTGCCTCTCTACAGGGACATAAGGGTTACATATTGCTTTTAATGCAAAGACGCTATAAAAGCCAATTTCCTTAGCCAAGTGGTATTTGAATTCCGATCTTAAGTAATACCCTATAGAAATGTTAGATCGCCAATTGATTTCATATGACATCATTCTCTTTCTGCTTCTTGTGTGGCAGCTTGTACTTCATAATGTCAATGCACATTAATACATATTTTTAAACAGTGAAAAAAAAATGGAGAAATACGTTACGCGGTTTCAATCAAAAGTGCAGGGGAAAAAAAGCAAGGGATTAGGGTGTGTGGGAGGTTATGGGGGATACTGGAGTTTATTTTAGCCCGAAGTACCCGGGGGATGTGGCACAAATTGGCCACAAAAGAGGCTGTTGTGTGAATTTGTACAGATAAGGTTAGTATGTGAATAATTACATGGACACCAAAAACAATAAAATGAGATTACTGACTTAAAACTATGAGCATCAAATTTGCTTCTAGTTGGCAGTCTGCTTGGTTGTCAGAAAAATGCAGAATGACATTTCAGTGGCTTTAGCATTGCACCCAGCAACAGGAGATAATGAGGTTATTGTACAAGAATGATTAAACAAAAAAACAAGAATATAACCTGGGTATGACAAATGTTTTCCTGGTGCCTAATAACTATGTAAATGAAAAATTGTGGATGAAGCTAGTCAAAGGGTGGACATATAACTGATTTTAACTTGTTTGTCTACCTATTTAAGACCATCATTCCAAAATGATAAGAAGAAGACTGATTTCAATTACGCAACATAGGACAATAACGTAAATTAGACAGCTCAGGCAACTAATCTGGATTACGATTCTGCAGCTAATCCATACGGCTCCTTTTCATGAGAACATATCAATATCACTTTTGTCAGGGGGATAAGATTCTCTCAGCTTCCACTAACCACTTTCTAATGGCTTCATATTATCGTCATCAGAATAGGCTTACACAGTACATTACAGTAACGATTCCATGACAGTTGGTGAAGCAACATCATATCTTATATTGCAATTCATATGTAGTTTAAAATGACAAAAAATACATACATATACGTAGATTTAGTTCTTACTGTGTTGTGGTGTAGATTCTACTTGATGCTGCAAATATTCCTCAGAGATTTTGTCCAAAATGACACGATAGCATCACACAGTTGCTGCAGATTTGTCAGCTGCAAATGTGTGCTTCACCACATCCGAAAGGTGCTCTATTGGGTTGAGATCTAGAGACTTTAGAGGCCATTGAGTGCAGTGAACTCATTGTCATGTTCAAGAAACAAGTTTGACATTGTGAGCTTTGTTGCATGGCATGTTACCTTCATGGAAACACCCATCAGAAGATGGGTACACTGTGGTCCTAAAGGAACATGGTCTCATTTGAACAATGCTCAGTTGGTACAAAGGAGCCAAGAACATATCCCCCACAACCTGTGTTAACAAGCAACTGAACAGATGTACCTAATTAAGAAGTAACACACATTTCCATCTATTTTTGGCGTTCACAAAAACCAATAATGTTGTCCAGTAGTTTGATGAAAAAATGTCCAAAATGTTCCTTGCTTTCATTCCTATCCTGGTGCTCTTTACCCCGGTCAGTGCATGAACCAAATTAAGCATTGGTGAGCACATAAACAATGCACAAGCAGCCATCTTGTTAGGAAAACTTGTAAAATCATGTGCAATCTAATCCAACACAACAGTTCATTGAAAAATTGTAACATAAAATGTATTTCAAATAATTAAAATCCTACATTTTTACCTAAAATTGAATCGTTTTTGTTTGTTTTCACACAGCTATGTTTATTTGCTGATTGAGTGGCTTGCATTAGCATTTCACTGAACAGCGTTAAAGCCAGAGAGCATTTCTAAAATGTACTAATTGCTCAGTCCATTTAGAAAAACAAGAGGTGAGTATTAGCAACAACATTGCTCAAAATATTACTAAATGCAAAAATAAACATATTTGAATTCCCACTTTGATCAAACACTGCCCATTAGAAGCTCATTAAGATAGTGATGTTGTATGCAGTTGTACTGACTGGATCCTATAGATCTACTATTACTATGATTTTTTTTTCCTTGGGTTGGGTTACAGAGGTCACTCAGAGTTCACTTAATAGAGAAGCCTCAATTGAACAAATTTAATGAGTGAGTCATCTCTCCAGAGATACTAAGGGCACAGAGCTCCTCCTCTCAAAGATTAGGTAAAAGTCCAACATTATTATTCCATCTGTCTCTTATAAGACCCGTGGCCTTTCTAGTATCTTATTCAGAGAGTAAAGTATGAAGAGTAATGTACAAAAAAACAACAGGTCCTTCAACTAAATCATTTGTTGCTACAGTACCGCCTAAAAGGACCCATGTAAGCATTCCTGAAACAGATGCTTTTAAAAGTCAGGCAAAGGTCACATTAGGTGGAATAAAAGTGGCATGGACATATTTTACTGTTCATTGAGAGACTGGACTCCAGTTTATTTACTTGAACCTTTTCTTTTACTGACTCGTTCTAACTCGTGATTTGGTTGTGTTTCCACAACAACTGAGAAAAAAAACCCCATCTTAGTTAAAAGTAGGCTGAAAGTTTTAAAACTTGAAATGCGTTTCACAAAACTGTTTACTGTGCAAACTATAGTTCAAAGCTCTTGAGGCACCGGAGGTCATTTTCCTTAAAGCATAAATATTGGAGATGATAAATAATATAAAAAAAAACTATATATTTTTGTATAATGAGCCGTGTTGCTTTATTTCACTTTATTTATTTATTGCTGCACTCATTAGCCAACATCTGATTCTCCTCAGTGGTGTTCCAGTGTGACCAAACCCGTCACCAAACAAGTTTTCTCTGGCACTCACTCAAACATATACAGTCACCCAAACACAGAGTTAGATTACACTAATGCCTAATGCACGCATGCATTGTCTGTACAACAAAGAGCTTTGGACATTTTCCATTTAGCTCGTGGAAAGTATGCAGTGTTTCTGTACAAATACAAAAGCTTATGGAGTAATTTGATGATTTCTCACAAAACAATGTTACCAGTTCTGAAATTATTTGTGTAATAAATGCATTACATTGCCTTTATATGCCAGGCAACCAACTCAACATTGTACCAGAGAAAAACGAAGACAAATCCTAAGAATTGTTGTACTGACTCCAAACTTGATTGTTTGTCTCACTCTCACATGTTTACAGGAAATACGATTTTTTTAATTCCTGCAGTTTCTCCCCATCTAAGCTGCACTATTTCTGTGAGAGCAATGGTTATTGTTAATTAATTAATCCACGGCTCCTACAAGGAAGGATGTATTTTATGATTTCATCAGTTCATTCATTTGACTTTCTCTCCATTTTATATATGTGTTGTTTTTATATAGTTGCTGTTTGGCACACTTGGCATCTAGATTACCGGGTGCATGCAGCCAGTGGCACAGTAGAGCAGTGTCTTTAGATTAGTTTGACTTGAGAGTTATTGAGCCCTTTGGGGAAATGTGCTCATTACAGCAGCATTAAAATTTAGCTTAGGGAGAGATGAGAATAATATAATTACACAAATCTAAAATAAACAGAAGGCGGTCAAGGTGCATCTCAGCACAGTTTGCGGGAAGGAAGTCAATTAATGGGTGTTGTGTTTTTGCCAGTTATGTCTATTTATTGACGCTAACATATTAACAACTAGGCTTTCATGAACTCAGAAATGTCATTTTATGTGTCTTTATAGTATGTGTGTTTGATCAGACTTTGCTTTACACCTATGTTGTAAACTTTCTTTACACAGCATGCAGTCGTGTATGACAAAGAAACACAGATACATCTGCCGATACAGTTTTCTTCAGAACTATTGTTCTTTCAGGTTTCTTCCTAACGAGCAGGTGGAAGATGTTTTTTAGTCAGCTTCTCATCTAGCTTGAGTCTTCATCCTGATAAACATGCTCACAGCAATAACGGAAGCTTTAGATGAAAACCGTGAAACCGTTCTGTTTATGTGACAGTGTCGTCTTTTCTTTGGTGGAAATCAGTGAGCTGTTTTTTTGTGGAATTGTATGTAGACAAAGTGTGATTGTTGAAACATTTGTCACCGTGTGGTCTTGTTAACTAAGAGTGTTATGAGGTCATCAGCAATGGTGCATTGTGCTCCAAGACAAAGCAGTTTTCCAGAGAGAGCGAGTGCAAGTGGTATTTTAACTAGGACACACTTCCCTGTTGGTGTAGTTCTTCCTGTCAGGCAATATGGTATAGACTGTATATTAACGATGGAAACTATCATCCTGTCCTGATTTCCCCCCATTGGTTTGTAAGGCCCGGTTATGAAGTATCCACATGCTCATTATCAGTATCTTTTTTTCCTGCATGGGCTATAATTTGGAAACAGACATTGCTTTTCATTAAATACGATTTGAAACTGGAGACTGACAAGTGTTGGAATAATGTATACTGAGCAGTAAAGATTTCCCTAAGATTTCTATACAACATCTTTTTTTTCTTTTTTTTTGGAGTCAGAGGAGTAAATGAAGAATTACTGCTTTAAGGCAGTGCACTTCTAAATCCATAGAACTGTCCCATGGTGCTTTGGATGAACCTGTAACTGTCCACTGATTCTTGAAGAATGGCTTTGCTGATACAATTCAGCAAGGAGGCAAACTAGCTTTTCTGCTAACCTAGAAATGCGTGAGGTAACTAGCTTATACATGAAGGAGTTAACAGGAGAAAACTGTTTACAGTTTCAAATACTAATGTTAAAAATGGCTTCTTTTATTGCTAGATATGGTTCTTGATATAATAAAGTTACATATTTAAAATCTTTATATAAAGAAAACATGTAAAGGTCAGATAAGAGTCCAAGTCTATTTCTGAAGTTGGAGGCTGTGCCTGAGGATGCACTCTAGCAGGGTGAACTGATGTTAAACAAGATAATACTGTTGCTGTAGTCTTTTTTTTTTTTGGCTCCCTTGAGAGCTAATTACTGCTCTGGCTAACTTGCATACTTGCAACATTCTTTCTAAATTGACAATAGTGTTGAAACATTGTGACGGCTGTGCAACTATGGGATGCACAGCAAACTAGATGATGTCAAATTTTCTTTATTTACTATATCATTAGAAGTGAGTTCTGTAATGCACTTCACAGTAAAGGTGAAAAGATGTAAGACAGACGCACCTTTGCTCTCTGGAGTTTGGAATGACCTTTAAGAGTCGTTAATTAAAATGTGCTTGGAACTGATTGATTCCATCTTTCAGCCACACCAAATATATAGCTACACTTTTTCTATTTTCTTTTTAGCCTGGCAAATTTAAATAATGATTGTGCTGCATAATTCATATAAAACCAAACCAAACATTTTAGTTTGCCATTTGGGTGGAAAATAATCATTTGCGTGATCTATATTTATATTTAATAATTAAAGACAGTAAAAAGTAATATCGCATGAGTAACTCACTGATGCATGTTGGGCTACTAAGTGAGCCCTTGGTCCCTTTAAACAGCGAAAATAATATTTTGTCCTGTTTCCTGTCAAAATGGTGTTGTTTTACACTGTTTACTGTGGTCTTAAAACTCTTGAAACTATATTCTTCATATGCTGGGGGATTAAACAACATTTCATCTCTGCACAAGGACCTTGAAAGGTCAATTTTGAATAAATGAGAAAGGCACCCTTGTGTTAGCAAGTCAGGGGTACCACTGTCACAAGGGGGAGGAGGATGAATAGAGGCTTTGGTGCCTCATGTGATGGGAAAACATTGGCATGAACCAACCGCTGACTGTTAGGCACAAGCAATCTCCATACACAGTATGCTGAAATAACCTTGATGGTGGAAACCGAATTTGATTTAGCGTAAAGAAATAAGTGGTGCTGTATTTTGAGCAGGATTTCCATAAGGTAATAGGCAGCACAGTGAGACACAAATAGGATTCCAATTGTCCCATTAGCCCTGATGAAATCAGGAAAATGTCTGGGCAAGGCTAAACATCTAGAACTGATTGAAGGGAACGTCAGAGGAATTATAGTTATTTCTGACCAGAAGCATTAGATTTTGTGACAACAGCTGAAAAAGGGTATTGCGTTAATATATTCTTGGTATGGGTTTTCCCCAAAATCATGTGGTTTGAAACCATCATCTTTGAGGTTACACATTAATATGACTGGTATTTTTGCCCTACCGAGCAGTTAGTAATTCAGAATATTTTGCCTGTATTTGTCACCCAGGGAGAACTAAAGTAACCTAGACTTAGAAAACAGACTTTTCACAGCTTCCTAAAAATGCAAAATTGCCCATAAATCTCCAAGACAAACTGCAGGAGCTTGAGGTAATTCTATAAATGCAAGTGTGAGAGGAGACAGCCACTTCACTGAAGTGGAGAAAAACCGACATCCTTTGTTGGCATCTAAAAGTTTAACACAATTTTGCGCTTTTTCTTCAACAGGCTTCAAACTCACTTACGAGGTACGGAGGCTTTGAACTTTCTCAGCAAATTTGGAATAGCGGAAGACACTGGCTCCGAAGTGTTATTGAAGACATTAAACTCGAGCCTTATTGAAGTTACGGTGGTGCTGTGAGAGTGTTCCTATTTTAATTCAGAATGAGAAATAAAGCAAGAGTGATTTAGCCTGGCAGGAATCGCTGGATACATTTTTGACATAATGTCACTTCGTCTCAGGGCGTGTCATTTCCATTAGATATGACAAGGCAGTTAGCAGTTAGTTGAGAGGGGGAGAGGAAGAAGAAGGGGGTGACGTGTGGGTGAGAGAGAGTAGGAACGGATTTGAAGGGTGGAAAAAGGGAAGTGTTTGCCGAATGAGAGAGAAGCATTTGTTTGATCAGCTAGCAGTGAGGGAGCTGCTGCAACTCTACAAATTCATTACTCGTTTGTTCTATTGTCAGCCTGATGAGGAAATGATCAAAATTAAGCTGTTTAGTCTTTTTAAAACAAACAAACGCTATGCTGTGATCATAAGGTGCAGTGCAGCATTTCCCTCCAGGTTTCTGTTTTGTAAAATCCCAGTCTTGATTTCTTTGAAAATGCAGGTTAATCTGTTGCAGAGGAGCAAGGAGGGATATTACCTCATTTGTCAGGAAAACATTTATGAGTTTTAATCTCATGCTTCCATTTTTCCTGTTGTATTGATCTATTTTGTACCATCTGCAAGCTTTGTGAATGGATTGAGCTACCATGCAAACAGAGAATGTGGTGTCCCAACATCAGCGGGGTGATCAATGGCAGAGACAACCCGGGTCAACAGTTCTGATGCCTGTGTTTACTGAGGCAAAGTATTGAAAAAGAGACGGACTGGTGGAGTAGAGAGTGCAAACTAGAATCAATACAGCAGCTATCATCATTTGCAGGGTTTATTAATGGCTTTGCCCCTAGCTGGGAAAGAGAATAACACTCACTTGCATTTGGGCAACCAGCACGTCAGTGTTTATGCAGCTGGCTTCCTATCAATCATCACAGTGTAAGTTGCTCTTAGCAATGGTCTGGTTACCTCCACTCACCTCATCAAAACGCCCCCCTCAATCATGTAATGAATGGCATCAATTATGAGACCAAGCTGCCAAGATATACAAATGATTCAGAATGGGTCAAAGTCTAAAGGCAGGCAAAAGTGATTGTGCAATGCGCCGTTAAATTTACTTTCTTTCACTCGCCAGCTCAATGCAGTTTTCTTTCTTGCATTTTAAAAGGTATGTCTTCCTGTTTTGTGACTGACAAATGCATCAGTCACACTGGATACAGCCATTAGGCAACGAGTGTTTCCACCAATAGGTGTATCCTATCTTGGTGGTAGTCAGGAAATTTTCCCTCAGTAAAAAGCTTTCCTGCTCAGTCTACAAAGCTTGTCATCTCCGACATCAGACAGCAAAGAAAAACACATGGTGCTTTTCATGGCAGATGAATTGTTTGTACAGGATGTGGCAGCTCTAAAGAATAGGGAGTATGTTCAGTCAAATATGCCGGTGTAAAGCAAATGAACAAATCCATTTTTTCCTGCTGTCAAATAAAACTGCTCAGTGCTGGTAATGGATGGAAAAAAAAAAGACAAAAGGTCTGCTATTTTAGAGTTCAGAGACAAAAAATATTAGAGGGATTTATTATTAATATAGAAGAGAAGATGTGATTAAAATGTATTTAAACAGTGTAGTTAAATCTATATGACACGGAGTAAAAGCAATGGAATAAACCCATATTAGAATAATGTGTGAATATCAAAAGACACGAAAGATGGAAAGAATGTAGAAAGTTATCAGCTCTTCTGTCTCTGCACAGATTAGAGCGTGGCGCTTGCCTTAAGGTACGTTACTGTGTCCGTAGGATTAGCCCACTTTAATAGAGCTCCCACTGCACTGACCCAGAGACATGAAATCGTAGCCCTGCTTGACAAAGTCTCCTCCACAGGCCAGCTAACCACATCTAAGATTACCATATTTGAATCCAAAGCTCTGAAGTGTACTGACATGAATAGCAGAGCAGAGATCTAGGAGTGATCCTGCTGCTTCTTTCTTTTACAGTCATCTTCTTGCGGCAGTGTAAGGCATTCCCTTGTCTGAGACTTCAGTATATCTGCTGTACCTGCAGCAGAAAAATGATGCAAGAATATATAAGCAGCCAAGAAGAAGTCTTTATAAGTGTACTCATTTAGTGCACTAACACTGTCACTCCAATCATTTGACAAGGCACACAAGACAAATAATTTAATTAAAGACGGCAGATAACATGATAAAATAAAACTGTGGCTCTTTGATTCACACGTCTTTCATAGCATAAGAACCTGCTTTTGTTCACATTATTTGGCATAATTGGAGTCATATGTTATTCATTTCATGTTTGGCCTGTATTTTTCCATCAAGTGTCCTTTTATTGTACGACTGTGAGATGAACAATGTGTGCGCTCGTCTGTGAATTCTCCACAGAATTCCTGACAAGGCTTGAAAGATAGAGCAGGCGTGAAATAGTCAGATCTTCATGTGGAAGACGAATAGTTGTCTCTGCATGTGAAGACGAAATCTGTTGTTGTTTTTGTTTATGAAGGGCAATTCCCATTTCTTTTTCATTTGCTGTCAAGTTAGTTTTTGCGGAGAACATGCAAAACAATTTGTAAATGGATAAATGAATGCAATGGTGAAGTGTACTAAAAGGATTGCATTTCTAAGAAGGGTGGCATTGTGCGTGTTATGTCCAAAGAGCAATGCTGGCTTCATAAATTAGGCAGTTTAGCCAATATTTAGGAAGACACTTATTAAATTGCCAGTCTTTAACAAAGCCACTGAAAATCTGTTTTGCTCGTAAGTTAATCCAAATTATCTTTGACTACAATGCTTATCCACTTATCCCCTTCAGTCATAATATTTATATTTACAACTTTATGCATACTAAACACAAATTAGCACATGAAAATAAACTGGGCTGCCTGAGTGGTTGATATGCCATGACTTTAGGAAAGCTTTAAAAAAAAAAATCTTCCAGTAGGAAACCCCGAGGCCCCCGGCAAATTAAGGTCTCATCATTATCTAAGATTATTCACATTGTTTATACCATAAGAAATTAGTGCAGTTTGGTCTGTAAGGGAAGAGTGAGACGTTTCTTGCTGAGGGCAGTTGCTGATGTGAAGTGCAAAAGAAATAAATTAATCAAGTGCGGTACAGCAGTAGCCTCAAGGTTAAAGAATCTGGCTAGTAGAAAGTTTCCCAGTTCGAAGACCTACTTGAGCTAGAAGAGACTGTAGGGGGGCTTGATTGACTTTGTAACAACTGTCAGCATGAGCCTGAGCAAGGCACTGAAGCCAGGTTCTTTAGCCCTGAAGGTAGGGCAGGTATAACATTATTATAGTAAAAAGTATATAAAGCTGCTGGCTTGCTATAAAGCCATTCCAGCGCTTGTGTAGTCGACTCAGCAGAAATGCATTGTGGAGGTATTGGACAGCTCCCATGTGCAAATGTGTGAAGGTCTGCATACCTGAAGTCAAATGAGTTTATTTATGCAGGCCAAAATCATGAATCAGCCTTTGAAACGACTTTGAAATCTGTACAACATCCTTGGCATCATTAGGCCTTGGATTCAGATAAAAGCATTCCCAAGGAAAACCCTACAGTGCAGGAAAAAAAGAGAAGAGCAACATGTCAGACAAGCAATAATGCTGTAAATACAGACTACAGAGAAATGCTCATTCAACTGCAATTTGTAGGAAAACAAATTTATACAATAAAATGCAATTATGAAGGTGTGTTTAGATCACAGCACATGGGGCCACTGCAGATGGTAAAGTGACTTTATACTCACATAGTACACGACAGATCCACCACAGCACGGGCTCCTGAAGAGGTATACTTGTGTTTTTCACACATTAACAGCAGATCTTTTTATACCCTAACACCTTGTCATCCCTGGCATCCAACACAAGCGAGAAATGACTGTCCACTTAATGTCTGATGTATCAAAGACCTCGATGTGTCATTCTTATGAGATAATTATTGTTTACATTGAATACCACCTGCAAGTGTTCCTAAGATAAGGTATATTTGAACCAATACATTTATTTTTATGAAGGCATTTGTCTTATACACAAATGTGGACCTGTACATGTTCTTATGGTGAATATATTCATGAAAAGCACACACACACACACACACATACACACACACGTACAAAGTATTGTTAAATGTTGAGGGACCATGTTTTCGGATACACTGCAAAGTGTTGTTGTGCTTTAAAAAAAACCCTCTTGTGACCACGCAAAAGAATAAAATATGCAAAACATGTTTTGTAGTTAATTAAAAATAAAAAGGATGTCAGCACAAAACTAGTACAAACACTTTTCAGATGATTAATTATAATGAACTGAAGGTCAGGCTTTATAAAGGATAAAGACTGCTGTGTTCGTTTGTGTATAACACTCTGATATTTATTGACATTTTGTCAGAAGAAACACATTTCTGAATTGTGCAGAATCAGGAACACTGCATTTGCAGAGAAAAGGTTGCAGCATGAGATTTCAGCGAAAATTATATCACTGTCGCTTTGAATTCTTTTCATCTTACTACTTTGATGCAAAATTGGTTTGGTGCAGCTGAGCACTTAACAGCATCACAGTGTGTGTGAAATATTTTTCCTTTCTGCACACAAAACACTGAATCCTAAAATCCTGTTTTGGGGATTTATCTGTTTATTTATTTATTTATTTTTGTGTGAGTGACAACACAGACTTCTTTGTTTTAGTGTTCTCTCTTAAGGTCTGTGTGTACAGTGGCTGTTTATCAAAAACAATTGAAAAGTAAAAGGGCTTTGAGGCTGTCCTTTAATTATGCATAACTAAAAAATGCTCTGTAATTATTTATTGGAGGACAAGCTGACACTTAACGAGGACATTCAAAGAATGTAAACAAGTTGTGTGTATGTTTGTTTTAGTAGAATATCATACTCTGACATGTTGACTCATCCACATGAAACACACAAATAAGCACTGTGAGTTTTACATTATCAAGCCAAGTTACTTGCACACAGAGAAAAAAAGTACCACCGTTAAACATATTACCATCATCTTTCTTTCAGCAAGATTATTGATGGGTTTTATGCCTTCTTAATTCTTGTGCTAAGGTGACCAGCTGTCTTTATTTTATTAAATTTGGATAGAAATGAGGAGTTCAGCTGCTGATCCACTCCAAGTTTGACAGAGCACATGAGAACCAGGTAAAAAGTATCTCCATATGCTGCAAATACTCTATTTTTTTTATTTATTGCTGATCTCTTACCAAAAACAGCAATAGAAAGGAAGGTAGAGTGAACTCTGTGAACTCTGCAGTCAATTTGGTTAAACGGGAAGAATTATTTCAGCTGACCAAGATGTTCTTCAGTTGAAACCAGCCCTAAAATTGGATTTTAGGAGTCATACTTATTTCCAGTGCTGAACATTTGGCTATTAATTTTACTCATCTGAGCTGTGAGAAAAAAAAAAATAGTGCTTTGTGTGTTCGTCTGACCTCCAATCGGCTCCAAAGCTCAGAAAAAAAGCAGTATTCAGTATCCAGTATAAATTTGGTGGCCAGGAGAAAAATGACGAGCCAATGTGGAAGTGGCAAAAAGTGCACTTCCTCTTGGTTCAACTTGAGACTGTGTGTCAATCCCCATAGTTTCCCAATTTAAAATCAACCAATACAACTTTACAGCAATAAAAACATCTGTTTACAGAACCCATCTATATGGATTAAGTTAGGGATGAGGGTGCAATGATTGCCTGGTGTCCGACACCGTCCACTGGGGTTGAGCAGAGTCTGCTGAGCCTCCTCCACTGTTTCAACTTAATACGCTGGACCTCTTTGCTTTGAGTTTTGTTGCTGCTTTTTCCAGCAATTGATTACCTTACAAACTTATGGATGATGTGTGATGCAAACCATACCAGCAGCTAGCTTTAAAAGATCAGCATATCTGCATCCTAAATGCCAAATGTGAAACTTCGAAGTACAAAAAAAAAAGTACAAAACCAGTAGATGACACAGCCACTGAGTTGGATTTATTATCTGAATACAAAGCAGAGAATAAATACTAGTCATAGAACTTCATATATCTGATTATGTGTCAATACAAGTGTCAAGTCTTAGATTGACTGACTGACCCTTTAGATCCTACAATCCCTAAGACAACATTGCAAGCATGGCTATAAATCAAAATAGTCTGGCTGTCTGAGTGTAATCACTGGCGACCTGAATAGCATACCTCACAGAGCTGGTAATCCAGGATAACCCAGAAAATTCTCAGAGTCTACGTTAAACTCTTAATGTAAAAGGTCTCCTTTTGTCGCTGGCACAATCACTGTAAAGCTCTCTTCTACTTGGAGTGAAGGAGTTGCCAACACGGGTTTGTGGGTATTCTATGGTAAAAGTGGCGGTTACTGTTCTGCTCAGTTTCTTGCTGGCACATTTAACAGCTTTCCCCAGTATCCACACATTGTTACTGTAAATCCTAATACATTTCAATAGACAAGGATAAAGAAGGATCAGGTTTTCACAGAACATCCTGATCAGCATCTGGAGGATTTCATTAGAGAAGATCTTCCAGTTTTTTGTTTTTTTTTTGTTACAATGGAATAATTTTAAGGAGTGCAAAGAAGGGTCAGACTATTTTGGGCACTGACAATGTGGTAAAAAAAAAAAATGAAACAATTAACTGCAGATTTAAATCAACCTTTTCAGACAGAATCCCTCCAAGCAGAACAGTACTAGCTGCTAAAAATCACCCTGTGTACTCTTCTGTTATTTTAAAAATGTAATTCCATATGTTGTATTTGATTGATAATTTCTGTCCAGCTTTCAAAAGACGTCCTACATAGATTTAATCACGCTTTCAGTTGTAGCTATTTTGTTTTTTAAGGGTGTATGTTTTCATTCATCAGTCCCACTTGATCATTTAGGGACACGATACCATGAATAAACTAAACTTGGTACCTTGTAATAACATTGTTGAACAGCTGTGAACTCATAAAGCAAACATATCAAAATGAAAGTTTATTAAATATGAGTGTAAAATGTTTATTATAGCATCCTTTAATGTGAAAACCCCACAGTCTTTAACAATAATGTAAACCAAAATACTTGTTTGAGAGAATTTATGTTTATTCTTTTTTGCCTCCAGGGAGAGAAACTAAGCTGTTTATTGCTTCACATCATAAACCTCTGTCAGAAACTTCCTCAGAGTCCTAACCAAGAATGACAAACAACTCTTTAATAAAAAGTATTCTTAGCAAAATTCATTTCATGAACAACGATTATCCCAAAGGCAGAAGTAGATATATAGCTCTCAGAAGGATGGAAAAATCCTCAACAATAGCTCATCCTCAGGGCTGAAAGCTCTCAATGCTTCCATGATCCAGTAACAATAACAACAAAATCTTGTAAACAACTCCCACACTGGGCAGTCAGTCTTTTGCAGCTTCCGATTGTTGATATTTATAAACATATTGAAAATGTGCACTTTTTTTTTTTTTACAGTCCACATTTATGCCTTTTCTATAGGGACTCCACAGCAACATCAAATTAGCAAAACAAAACACTTTCCTAATTTTTGTCTTCATTTTTTAGTCGGTTTCCTCAGCAGACAGGACTTTCGTACTACATGAATTCACAAACGATGTTTATATCACCTTCCCACATCAGCGCGCCCGCCGGAGCGGCATTCTATAAATCAACTGAAACACTACATCATAAAAAACTTCTCATGGGGTGATAAAAAGCAGGCAAATCAATCAGTCAATTACAAGATGAAAACATCTGATGCCATTGTTTTATTCTGTCAGTGTTTAACTAATAAGGAGGTGATCGTGGCATCATGGCGTATAAACAGAGGTTATTCACCTCCTGCAGCGGAGGCTTTCTGTAGGAGATTTTTGGGGCGAAAAGCTGAAGGGAGTTGGGATTGAAGGGTTTTTGAAAAGAGGTACTGGTCATATTATTAGGCTATTTGGAAAACACTTTGCTCCACGAATTAGTCTTTAGGTTGCACTTATTTTTCACTGCTTTGCAGATTTTTATGTGTTCCTCCAGGTCTGCATTCATTATATGTGACAGAACGGTTGATACAATTTCTGCCACCCAGTATAATGAATTGCAAAATGTGTTTGTTTGTTGTCCACATATTCCCCCAAACCTCTGCATTTGTGATGCTGCAGCCCTGTTATCTTTCAGGCCTGGCAGCTTAAGGGCTTGGATTTTCCTCCTCGAAAGCCCCTATGCTCCCAGGCAACAGGTTCCTCTAATGATGGGAAATTATGCTTGTGGCACGTCAATTATGTTGCAAAAATACTCTGGAGCAGCTGTGTATCATTTCTGGCAGCTTAGCATTTCTCTCATAAGAGCTTTCCCATAGTATTGCAGCTTCCTTCACACTCACAGTACCTCTTACAATAGCACCAGTAAAATATTAAGCTTAAAAGTATACAAATATTTTCTGAATTCATTCTCAGTGAAACATCAAATTGCTCTTCTCTCCTGTGAAGTAACTCCCAATTTTACAAGACAAACCGGCGTAGCCAGATTTGTGAGTGATTCATGTGTGATCCAATACAGCTGATTTATAAAGTAGCACTAGGCTGTGAGGACCTGTTAACTAATCATTGTCAGTCTGCCACTCCAGATGACCTCCTCTCTACAGAAACACTGAGAGAGAGCAGTTATGTAAAATTCTAGGCAGTAGGAGCCTGCTGTTAGGCACCCACCTCCATATGGTGCCTGATTCTCCCCACCCCATTTAATTAGCACCTTTTGAGGGTAAGCACAGTAAGCACAGTAAGCACAGGGTTCTTTTTGCACAAGTGCAGGTCAAAGGTGTGAAAAACAAAATCTCCGTGAGAGGCCCAGGCTATCCAGACAGAAACAAGAGGACTATTCCAGTTGTCTGTTTTAGTTTGAATGAAAAAAAGTAAGTGCTTTTTTTTTAACCACAAAAAATAAATTTTATGTGCTTATGTAACAATTAATTAATACAATAATTAAAATTAATTGTTATCATTAATTTATGATTAATTAACACAGAACATGTTTATTAATCTTTTGACTTTCTCTGGAGCCTTGAGGCAACTGTTGTTGGGATTTGGCACTATATTAGGAAGGTGAACTGGAGGTAACATGTGACTAGGGATGGGTATTGATAAGATTTTCACAATTCCGATTCCATTTTCGATTCTGTTTAACGATTCGATTCTTTATCGATTCTCTTATCGATTCTTATTTTTAAAAAAGGAGAACACACAGATCGATTAGCTTTGAACTTTGTTTTATATCTTATCTTTGAACAAGACAGAAATGTAGGAGTAGCATGACCTTACAAACCCAACAGTGAGATCTTAAGAGATCCACAGCCTACTGCTCCTCGATGGGGTGCAACGAGGACCCCAGAAAAAAACAAGTTGTAAATGTAAAATAATAATAAAATAAATATTCTTTTGTAGCAATAACAAAGTATAACATAAATTATTCAGTGGCAATTACACAAGAATGTCCAATAACATTTACACTCTCCTTTTTAAAAGTATATATGAGCTGGGCACTCAAAAATAAAACTATATCAGCAGCAACAAATACAATCAACTCAAGTCCAGTGGAACTGTGCACTGTGCAATTCTGCATCCATCAA
>VUQR01017691.1:0-33211 GCA_015108515.1 Hemichromis elongatus | reverse complement strand
TTTTAAACAAATTTTAAGTGAAACAACGCAAAACACTGCAAACCACAACACAATAAAATATAAATTAAAATATGCGAAACAAAAAGATGCATATTCTCTGTCATATAGGCCTGGGATGATTTTTTGGGAGTGTTTTCCTGCTTGGAATTGCATACATAGGATTCACTGCATGAATAAACTTTCTAAATCCTTTGTTGTCCGCAACTGAAAATAGTTGTGGATGATTACCATACCTTTCTAATGTGACGATGTTCTCACTTGTTGTTGTCCCTGGCTCTCTATCTCTCCCACTCTGTTCCTGTGCTACTGCGTGTAACTACCGCCCCTCCCCCCTCTGCTCAGCGCAAAGCACCCTCACGCCCGGAGTGAAGCGAAAAAAGTGCGAGAGACAGAGAGGACGAGAAAACAAAAAAACACGGCTCGCGTCGTTCACTTCAAAGATCCGGCTCTTAGAGCCGTTTCGTTCGCGACCGACACATCACTAATCGCTAGCAACACAGCTATGTTAGCATAATATAAACAGTGAAGCTGGAAGATAAACATTAACATTTTTCCACTCGATAAAAGTTAAAATGAGGGTTCCCAGTGGTTAGGGACAAATACATTTGCATGGCAGGATGCTGTAAATGGAGCGAACTTCAGTCAGGAGAACAACTGAGATAATCCATCCACAATACCGGATTAGACATTATTATACTGCTGCATTACCTGGGCTGTAGTTACATCATAAGGTTTTAAAAACGGAGCTTTAAAATGAACAGTGGTTTTAAAAACTGAGAGAGGCCAACAGTGATCACTGTTTTTAGGGACTTGTTGAGATTATAAGGGAGAAGATGGAAAGCATTAAAACAGGTTAAACGCACAACAGCGGTAATAAATGCAGAGTAGTTTGGGCCCGGAAGCAGGAATCACCACTTCATCGCTTAAAAATCAGATTCTGATTGCACGTAAAAAAAAATTTGCAAGTGCAAATGTTGCATTTTGAGGATAAAATTATTTTCAGTGAAGAACATTCATTGGTGCGTGCAAGAAATGTATTTCAGTGTTTGCTATTATCCATATACACACATAATAACATCCCCTCTCGCTCAGTTGGCATTTGTTCTTGCTCAGATCTCTGCTCTATGTGCTGGTCTCAGTGTGTCGTTCGTGCTCACAACATCTCTTCTCCATGCGCACTCAACTATAAGGGTGCCACAAAACCAACCAATCACAGACTTGGATGCAAAAATTCTGATTGGCTGCTATTGTCTCGAATCAGCTCAATAGCTACTGCATTCCAGAAACAGGGTCCAGAATGTAGCTAAATCCAGTGGAATGGTTTGGTTTAAACTAGATTAAAACCAGCAATAGTCTTAAAAAAAACTATATATTTTAAAATAAAATAATTAAACATACTAACCAAAAATGGATTTAGCTATATTCTGGACCGTGTTTCCGGGATCCAGTGATTTTTAGCACCTGATTTTTTCCGGCTGAATGTCTTTATTTTGCTTACAGCTGTGTATAAGACCACAACAATTTAAGTTAAAGGGAAAGCGCTTCGACACTTGGGGCAGTTGTTCAAACTGTGTGTATCTCTCACCCAAGTTAAAGATATTGAACAGTCAACTGCCTCTAAGACATACTGCTGGTCATTTTTTGTTAAAATGTTTAATTAGCTAGGTTTTTAATTAGCTAGGTTTATGAATAACTTGGTACAACTGTTTGATAATGCAGTTAACCACAGAGCGAGCCATATTAACTGTGCTGCAAAAGTGCTGCAAAAGGTACCAGAAACAATGTGAAGAGATTGAGTTCAATCAGTAATACCTACAGTAGACACCACTTGGTAATCCCCTGGCAACAATAGGTGGTTAAAGATAAAATATGCATTCCCTGACCGGTTGATGAGGAGTTGCTGGAGGGCGCTACCATTTTTGTCATGAAATTTGTTGAAAAGTGGTACATAGTGCTGTACTGTAAACATGATTTTGATTGTTTTGGTCACTACAGAAAGGACTTAGATTTGCCTGCAAGTGCTCTCCCAAGTAGTATTTAAATAGTGAAAAGTGTGAAAAAAAAAACCCTGAAGTGGTGGTAAAATACCTTCAAAGTAAAAGTTCTGGCTTTTGAAATATATAGTATGAAGGTATGGTGCAAGTTACCTTACAAACACCAAAGCAAAATTTTTATTTTTATTTTTCTCAGATGTAACCGTTTTAACACGAGAGTCTATTAGGTTTGACTTGCTTTTGGGGTTGGCTTCATTTTTCAGCCCCAAGGCGGTCAAGTAAAAGAATCTCACTCTATAGAAACTGCAAAGCAAACATGAGGAAAAGCACTGGTTTGAGGAGATTTCTGAAGACATTTGTGATGACAGCTTAAGTTGTGTTGACACATGCTCTACAAACACTGGACTATGCTTAAGGTGCATAGCTTATTTTATTCACAGTGAACTCCACAAACTTTTTTGAGGTTCTCTGACTGTGTAACAGAGTTAATTCTGTTCAAAGTACTCTGTGTGTAGCCTACCATATGCTAACCTTTTTAATGCTTGCCCAGTCTCTTATACACTTGTCTACTTCTACAGGTTTAACTCTGCATCAGCCAACAAATTTACGGAAGCCTTTTAAGCCCATTTTCTCTTCCAACACTACTTCAGTGCTTTCACTCACTTCTGAAGAGTTTTTTTTTGATTGCTTTAACATCACTTGCATCAGTCCTCTTGATGCTGATGCTCCTTTTAAAAACGAAATGATCAACAACAAAAATCCTTGTCATGACTAAATGAAGCCACTTCAGTCAGTGGAGTGTAGAGTGGATGGCTTAATGTTATATCACGAACCCACATAATATTTTGAGTTACTTGTGAATACTTATCAGCAGCAGGATTTTTGGAGTTCCTTGAGTTCAAAATTCTTTTGTGTATTTGAAAGCAAACAGTGCAAACATTTCCACTCCACAGTTACATCTGCTTTTCAACAAAGCCATTTACATAAATCAGGAAAAACACTTCCTTCTCATTTACCTACTGCTGTTACTTCTAAAGATGATAAGTGTCTTTCTAACAATGTTAACCCGCTCCAAAAACAGACACATCCCTTATTTTACACTTACAGAATTTTGAACCGCTGTGTGACAATTCACAGGGACGTGTCAGTGATCACAAGTAAGTATGTTAGGTTTAAAATGAATTCAACTCTCTGAATAAAACAGGGATATAAATTTAATTACTTTGGTGCTCATCCCTGGATCTTGGATCTTGGATGGCACTAAGTGGAAATACTGTTTAATATAGAATTGCGCGAATTAATAGTACGCCTCTCGATGCAGCTGGCAGATGTTTTAAGAGACAAAGCTGCAGAAATCCACTCTGGCAATGCAGCACCAAACTGCAGACATAAAACATTTGCAGGAACTTTTTGCTGACAGGTAATTTCATGAGAAGTGAGTTGAGACCAAAAGCAGGGCTAAAAGGAAAGTGACTATAAATAAATGCTAATGCTACACTGTTCCTGATAGATGTGGAGTAAAGGGTGATAATATTCCACTGTTTTCTTCAAAGCTTATTTAGATTGTTTCCAATAGGCCAAAAAATAGCTAAAGCTGGATCATTCTTTTCATTCATTCATTCATTCATTTATTTATTCTTTTCAGGCAGATACAATCAAAATGCATTTAAATGTCAAATCATAACTGTCATAAACAAGAATAAGTAAAAGTATATTTAACATACAAGGTTTTATTTTCATTTATCTTTCTTCTTCTTTTCCTAGCTGTAGATTTCAAGGATATAGATGCCTCTAGTTAATAACATCACACCGCCAGCCTAAACATCATTGTTTAATGCTCATGAAAGTATGATTAGCTTGGCTACGTGATGTTGATGTTTCTCGTAAATTACTCATGCAGTATGAACTCCGTGGAGAATTGAAACCTTAAAAATCTCATGAAAAGGTTCATTTCTGGAACATATCTAGGTTACAAAACACACTACTAGGCTGCAATAGAGACATATGGGAAAACCAATTCACACAGAACAGTGAAAGGTTTTCATCTCCTGCAAGAGCCATTTTCTCTGAACCTCCTACTTAATGTTTTGACACCGTTATCCATGTAAATGCTCTGCACAGTGCTTATGAATACTGAGAGCTCTCTTTTGCACATGAATTGTCAGCGTGGTTGGAGATCATTTAATTCTTAGGAGATAGTGATTAACACATGCATTCATTTCAGGTTATGCACCTCTTTGATGCCAGCCAAAGGGAGAGAGACCAGAAGAGGAAGAGAGCGAGAAGGGGAGGAGAGATGAAGCGGGAAGGGAGGGAAAAGACGAAAGAAACACAAAGAGACAGGCAGAAAGCCACACGGGGACGGGAGAAGCAAATCTCTCATAGCCATGTGTTACTGATGTGTGGCAATGTGCAGGAAAGAGGCTTCATTAACATTGTTGATTCAAGGCGCAGGCGAGAACACAAAGAGCACTTTGCATTACAAGCTTTTATTAAGAGAAGCCACGCATACAGCAACCGCATATTGTACGACACAATTTATGTTAGATTTTCTATTTAACAACATTGTCCTTCATTGACGTCATGTTCACATAAAAACCAGATTTGTTTACATTTCTGCATACACGTAATCTTTTATTAATGGTGAATGTTTGAGAGGGGGATGGGTCATTTTGAAAGCTGGTGAAGATGGATGAATAAATTATTTACACATGATGATATAGAATAAAGAAAGGCCTTGGTGCACTTTTGGTACACACGGAGGAAAATAGTGAAAAGAGTGAGATATAAGAAATGCGAGGGAGGATTTACGTTATAATTGAAAGATTCAAAGCCATTTAAATGGCTATTTAGACAGCAATTATCTTTAATTCCTTCTGCCAGTCTCATACTGTATGCGGATATTTTCATCTCTTTAGCCCTTCTAATATGCCAGCACCTTCCTTTGGGTAAATATCTCATTGTTTTTAAAGGTCATATTCCAAATACTGGCCCATAGCTTATGCAAAAGGGCAGATGTTCTTGAATAAGAGGTCATTTGCACAGAGTAATATCCGTCAGTACATAGTGTCTGTTATCTTCCAGCCACCCATTCAGCTTATCTGTTGTATCTATCTAAACATCATCTTTTGAACATCAATAGAGGAAACTGCTGGCAGAGCTCAGAAGAATTTCTGATAAAACAAGGACTTCTTAAAGGCCTACACTTTGTCAGCCTCCCTAATATAGATTATCCTGTTTAAACAGACCACCAGTGGCCACAAAGTTATGCATTTTATGACCCTAGAGAGCCACAGGATGGGACATTATGACACCTCTTATCAAAACAACAGGACGGTGAAGCTGCATTCCTGTCCCACTCAGCATCTGACATAAAGAACCTTAAGTTTCCCACTCACACAGAGCTGTACAGTAGGTGTAGATCACTTAAAAATTAAAAAACTGAGAACATCGCACTCTTTTGGATTGCAATGCCTAAAAATGCTCTCATTTAGCCCCTAAACCTGTTAACATACACACCGATGAGAAGACAGCTACAGACCGCAAACCCCGGGAAAAGCATAGCAATCAATTTATCTTCTTTGTTGTTTCTGTTCTTGAGCCTGATTGTCTCTGTGTCACAGGCACAGACACACTGGTATCCCACTGCTTCCCTCCTCTCCTTTGCGTTAACCTTTTTATACAGAAATGTATATAACCCAGGATGATATTAATTCATGACTTTTATTTTTTTAGTATGTTGGTATGCTTCAAACATGATGTTTTGTGCCATAAGAATCCTAATGGTATCAAGACAGCAAATATGTACTCACTGAAATTGTTTAAAGTGTGGTTAAAATTCTCCAACAGCTGCATTAAAAGTCACCTCTAAAGCCACCTTTTCTTGTAAATAGCCTCTGAACCCTTCATGGGGCTGTCCAAAGAAGACAGTCAAGACGAACACCTCCCTTGAATGATAAACACATTTGTCATTGCTCAGATGCTTCTTTGAATTTGCCCCCAAAACTTTGCATTTAAAATGCCACCATTATGTATGCAACTTCCAAGTTCCTTTGTTCAGCAACAGCTAGAAAGTCCTGTCCTCCTGCCTAATAACCTCCATCGAGATGGTGAGACTCATTCTGCCTCACTATGATTCAGTATCTGGCTTAGACACCAGCTTTCCGAAAAATGGAGAAGCATAGTGACACAGACTTTCAAGAACGAGTGATATGCATAGCTGTAACTACATAGAGATAAATGTGATGAGCCATACCATGAAGATTATTATTTGAAATTATATCAAAGAGTTGTTGAAGATAGGTTAAGGAGAGAGGTGACAGTCTGCAAGCAGCACTTTGGCTCCATGCTGAAAAAGAGCACTATAGATGCTATGTTTTTTTTATCAGAGTTCAGATGGGAAGACATAGAGAAGATCAGAATAGTGGAATTGTAAAGCGCTTTGGGTGCCTTGAAAAGCGCTATATAAATGCATTCCATTATTATTATTATTATTATTATTATTATTATTATTATTATTATTATTAGAAGGATATGCAGTTTGTCTTTGTGGATCTAGAGAAGATACATGAGAGAAAGGAACTGTGGTAATGTGTGAGCATTCAGGGCTGGAAGAGAAGTATGTGCAACTAGTGCACAGGATGCATTAGGACAGCGAGACAGTGGTGAGGTGTGAAGTAGGAGTGACAAATAGGTTCAAGGTAGGGGTGGGATTACATTAGGAATCGTCTCTGAGCCCCTTCTTGTTTGTGATTGTGATGGAGAGGTTGAGACATGAAGTTTACACTGTGATGGGTAGGGAGAGAAGGGAGTTGAAGAGAGTCTGAAGAGGTGGAGGCATGTTCTGGAGAGAAGAGGAATTAAAGTCAGTAGAAGCAAGTAGTAGTATGAATAAGAGGAAGACGAGTGAGTTTAAATACCTGGAGGTAACCATCCAAAGTGGACAGTCCTCAACAAAGGTGATAAAAACAAGTACAGACAGGGTGGAGAGAGTAGAGACGACTGTCAGGGGTAATTTGGGACAGAAGGATAACCGAAAGAGTGAAAGGGAAGGTTTTGCAGCATGGTAGCAAGACCTGCAAATCATTGCTTGCCAGGTTTATGGTTTGATGATGGTGGCAATAAGAACGTTTTCATCCAGAGTGACCAGAATGGAAAAGATTAGCTTTTCCTGTTACAGACAGGCTGATGTGTCTGCATCAGTTCTGTTCTTTTCAGTCTAATTTATTTGCTTATCGTCTTCATATTTTTGTAGTATTAGAATTTTATCTTCATTTGTAAAATTAACTGATTGCAGTACACCTATCTGTGTTTTTGATTGGGCAGATGCCACCAACACCACCCCAATCAGGTGAATGTGATCGTGGCTAGATTGATAAAGCCCAGGTAAACAATTTGTGCATAGATTTTAGTGACCTTAAATGAGATTTTATATGTATCCGCCCTGAAATGACCAGAAAAAACCCCAAAACAAACATACTGTTTATAGCTAGATGAAGATGAACACATACACACTAGAAGTAAGCAAGCAAAAGAATAGAATTTTTTATTGTAATTTAAAATGTGTATTAACAATATATTAAAATATGAATTCTTAGGTAAAGAAAAAAACAAACAACAAAACTAGCTATTGTAAATTATAAATGATGTTGCAGTTCCACTTAAGTTGGCGAGCCAATAGAAAGTAAAACTTATTCTAATGAGAAACATATTAGCAAAAATAAATCATAAATTCATTACTTTCTAGCCGTTGCTTGCCAGGTGAAAATTACTTTGGCTAATTTTAATTCAATTTGTTCAAAATTAAAAGCCAACACTAAGATGCAAAACAACAACAAACAAACAAAAAATTCAGACATAAAAATACTCATAAGTACCCAATAAAGTTGTGGTTAAATACTTATTACTGTATTGCAAGATACTATGAACATTATATATTTATTAAACCTGATTAGGTAAACAACAATCATTATGTTAATAGAATCATTCAAGAGTTTAATTGTTACCAAGAGTGTGATTTTCTTTCATTCAGTAATGGTTTCTTAGTTACTGGTGTTTATTTTCTTGTAAGCTGCGCTTTCAGTTCCCATTAGGTTTTTAGTCTTGGTTACAGTTTGTTTTCTTTGAGTTTTTGTTTCCTGTATTTTCCATCCTGGTCTATGTTTTCAGTCTTTCAGGTATTCACTTCCTATTTTAATTCTGTTATCATACATTTGTGTCTTGCATTAATTAATTTTTAATTCATTTTAATTTTGCTCCCTTTTGTCATTGCCTTGATTATTTTGAGCTATTTGTTGTTTACTAAGTGTTTCTTATCTCCCTTTTTTTGCATTTTTTTCTTTTTATCTTAATTCAGGGTTTTTTGTTTGTATGGTGGTTTGTTTGTTTTTTGCACTTTAAAATTTTTTGAATCCTTCTGTAGTAAAAAAAAAGTTCGGCTTTACATTTCTCTGGTTTGCTGAAAGTCCTGCTTTCAGGTTTCTTCCTGCTTTCTTTCTTCCTGAACCTTTCCAGTATATTCTGTTGTTTTTTGTTTGTTTTTTTTACCAAATTTTAAACAATAACAGAAAATGAAGAGTTGAATGTTTTCTAAGGTCACAGCGTGAAAGTGCATTTTAAATGTTTAAATTAAAGATTATATTTGAACTACTGTACACTTCACAAAAAAAACCAAAAAAACGGAATCACTTCAGTAGTCTCCTGACAATATAAATGACATTGAAATTATAGACAAAGTGCTGTAAAAGTATCTACATTTTCTACCCCTCTTGTTCTGCATGTAGACTTAGACTGCCAGTTCACAAAGTCAGCCTAATATCCCATAAAATATTGCTTTGCTGGTTTATCTAGTCTTGGATTTTAGTCGTTGAGGAGTCAATTTTGAACCTAAATGGCTCATATATAGTAATTTACATTTATATAGATATACTGTATGTGTAGCTTTTGTCTAGATTCTACTCTCACATTTGGGTTTTGTACATTTGATAATGTATTATAATGTTAATAATATTAGCACACAATTTTCTAATAGATTCCTTTTTTATCTGCATGATTTTATACAAATCAAATATTTAATTTGATCTGTGTCAAGGTCATTTAAAAGTACATTTAAATACCTAAGACGCTGATAAAACATTTGGCAGTCGTTTTCTTTTTCCCTAATTTGTGACATCCGGTCCTTTCAAAAACACGCCCCACTCACTGTTGTATATCTGTGTCTTTCCCAAGAGTTACTTAAATCTACAGCTAATATATTAATTTGTAAGTGCACCTTGTAGAAGGAAAGGAGCCCTCGAACTACAGCAATCTTTATAAATCAAATTATCCCGTGTCCTTGAATGCTGATGGCTTGTACAGAGAGAAAAGAATGTAAAATGAAGGCAAAAATTTTCATTGTGTGTTAGAGTGTGGAACTGTAGCACGTGTTTACAGAAGACATCTATGCAAAATATTTTTTATGAATTTAGAACAGAGAAAATCCAATTTTCTTTTATCGGCATTACTTGCACATATCTGTATATGATGGTGTGTGGAGGAAATAAGATGACAATAAGATAACATGAGGAGGGTGATGATACTGCTATGGCCACGACTGGTCTGTCACTATGTGTGGACAAACCGTGTGGGGATGATGGGGGACAAAGGAGGCAATTAGTTGGACAGAGCACTCGTAATACATTCTCAGGGGACCAGTAAGTCAGCCAGCTCAATGCTGCAGCCAGGTTCACTGAGCAATTAAGAGAGCTGGGTGAGTCAAAGTGGCTTAGCCTGATGCACTGCAGCATTGCACAAGTGTTAAGAGCAGAGGGTCACTTTCAACCCCTATCAGTCCACCTGTGTCTTAATGTACCCATCCGCACTGGCTAGAAGAGCTGAGAATAGAGCCAAAGGGACAAGTAGGGCCAAATCCGTACATGGAAGAAATTATTCACCCCTTTCCCCATAACTATGTCTGACATATCCTTTGGCTGTACTCCCAGATCACTAGCAATACATATATTTTTTGTTATATCCTTGCTATCCTCAGTTCCTTAATGAATTATTTATAGTACGGAGAGCAAGGGGGTAGCGCATTTACCTCGGAGTAAACATACCAATAAAAGGAGCAATGACTGTAATAAAATGATATGGGAAGCATCATTTGCCCTTTTACCAAGATAGGTTTTAAAGTATTATAGGTCGTGCACCATCTTAAATTCCAAATTTTTGCAGCACACTTTTTTTTTTTAAGAATGAAAAACAATAAGTTGCATGAATTTTGATTAGAAAGATTTAGCTTAATTTTGTTATTTTATGAATTCCATCACAATTATTTTGTGATGTGCAAAACAATTGATCTTAACTGTAAAATCCACTCTGCTGCATAAATTAAATCGATCAAATCCCCTTAAATATTTCATTATCAGGTGCAGTTTGACCTCAGTAGAGTAAGAGCAAAAATAGTCATTATATTTCTACTCCAGTTTCAGGTTTCTGCCAGTTTTAAGTGGGTGTCAGATATTACCCATGGCTACCTGGCAATCAGAAACAACAATAAAATACTGGAAGCATTTTAACATTTGCCCCCAGGATAATCCTCAAAAGGTATTTTTTTCCTATTTTCTTTTTTTTTTCTTCTTTTCCTACTAGTCTGTGAGACAAGCAAAATCACGAGAATGAAGGCAGTGATGCCCTAAGGGGAACAATTTTGAGCGTACCTGCAACACATTCACCTAGAAGTCCTTAGAGAAATCTTTGCTCCAGTTTACTGCTTCCACAAAAATGTGCAAAATCACTGCCCTCAGATGAGGAATCAGCTCTTTGTTAAAATTCATTAATTTTGGGAGAAATCCAGCTTCAGGCAAAGATCACGGCATCCAAATAGAACCGCATACAACTCTCAGTGAGATTTACACTTGTAAAAGTGACGATTTCTCCCAAATAAGAATCTGCATGAACTATTTGCTCTTTGAGATATTCTTGCTTCCAGTGTTTTAGAATTGCAAGAGAGGGCAGTGATGGGTCAAAGCAGCGGGACTGTTAATTGAAGTTGTACATAATAAAAGAAGGGGTTGAAGGGTGTGGGTAGGGGGGGCAGGGATATCTGTTAATTAATAATTGATCAAAGAGCCGTTAAATTGAAATGTGTTTGCATCAATTAATCATGTCCACAGATGCCACTAATCAGCCTTTTCTACTGTAGTATCATAGCAATCCTGCAGACTACATATTTGTGCTGAGCCTAAGCCCTCATTCATCATGTTTTAGCGTGCTCTTAACGCTGGCTTCCAGTCTGTGACAGAGTGATTAAAACAGTATTGCCATTGAGCGCTTTAGGCTTTACTCACAATCTCCTCTGAAAATTGGTGGCTGTCTATACTATGTGTACAGTGTGAAACTTGATTACCATGTTTCTACTAGCTATTGATATTCTTTGAACCTTAACCGGGCAGTGAAGCAATCTGTTACAGTTGCTAGTGACAGTTTTACTTCTCACACTGTTTGGTTCAATCAGTGTCAGACTGTGCAAAATTACCTGGTTTTTAAGGGGGGTGGACTTCCATTAGCAGGTAATGACTACTAGACAAACAAATTCAAAAGAACATAGTGTTAAGGATGACATCTTGATTGCACCTTTTATAATCAGTATTTATAAACATTGAGAGATGTGTGTGTGTGTGTATATATATATATATATATATATATATATATATATATATATATATATATATCGCAGATCGCCTTTGTGTTGGGCTGGACAGTGCTAACGCGTTAATCGAGCTTCCCACGCTAACTCGATTAACGCGTTAGCGCCGTCCAGCCCCATATTTTCTCACTTCTCTAGTCTGACTTCAACTTCTTCACTAACTTACCTCAGGTCATAGCACATTTCATGTGATCCAACGTGTCACCTCCATCTAATCTGCTTGAAATCTGTTTAATTAAGATGAAAGCACAAACTGCCTTTTCATATTTGCTACATCAGTGAACATTCAGGTTAATCCAAGAAAGGATTATCTCCCCTCACCAAGAGTGACCATTCATGTAATACATTCACAGTCCTGTTGAGTTACAGGATAGCCCGGTCAAAAGTCATAATAGTCACTCCCATTAAGTAATGTTAAGAAATGCTCCCATCATCTTTATTTAAAGTTTAATATCTCCAGGCTGAGTCTCAGGCCTGTTGACATAAAAATGATCAATGACAGTAGATCGGCCCCATGGGAAGTGCAAGATGCACATCACATGATTAATGGCTTTCCAAGCTGTCATGAACTATACTGGACCAATAGAGTGAAGGCTTCATAAATCATAAGTGTCTTGACACATGAAGTTTGGAGCATTTTACAAAAAACATTTGGTAAATTTCTGAACTACTTTCAGGAACGTGACAGGATCAACCTCTTCTTTGTGCTTATTGTCTTCCGTTGACAGCATTGGTATTGCAATATGCCGCTAGTGTAGTGATGAATTAAACATAAAATTTAAGAGTAGAAATAAGATGTCCCCTAGGAAAGTCTGTCATGTACTGTCGTCCACTAATGAATGTCTCGTAAACCTGCATTAAGTTTTTACCACGAGAGAGGGAAGCCTCCAAAACAGAATCAACAGAGCCTTGATATACCATCGGCTTATCAAGTGCTTAGGGCTAAAGTATTAGTAGAAATTTGGCTGTTTACACATTCAACAAACACCGCATCCCTCTGGAGTCTTTATTTTCCTTCTACCTGTCAAATAGAAGCCCAATATTGAGTCGCCACATGTCAGTCCTGGTTCGGTCCATGAATCCCTGAAGTGAAAAAAAAAGAAGAGAAAAAGTAAATAAGGGGCTATTGCTGGGTGTTCTCTTGAAAAAAATAACTTTGAAATTTCTAATTTTTGCATTTTAGTACCAGTTGATGTTGCTATGGCTACCTTTATACTGTCTTTATGAGACGTTATTTCCTCACAGAAGATAACATGGTTTATCTTCATAACTATCTTTATGAAGCAGCTATTGTACATTATATTTAGTTTGAATCAAAATTTCTTTTACGGTCATTCAAAAGAAAAAAAATCCAGAACTAGTCCTTTAGCAGTCTCAAAATAAATAACAAGCCAGTCACAAAACAACAAAGTCATTCACATATTAAACCAAGATCTTTCACAGACAATAAAAACAGTTATGATTATGAAGGAATTGATAATTTAATGGAAGGTGCCATGGTGCATTAGAGTAATCATGTTTGATTTAGGATGGTCACTGCACTGCACTTAGATAAGAACTCTTCTTTAATCTGTTGGTCCTTGTTTTGATGAACTTGTAGTGGCAACAGGTCACACAGCAAGTGTCCGAGGTGAGAACTGCCGTTGGTGATTTTTTAGGCTGTTGAGTGGCATTTCTTCCAGGGAAGGAAGAGCACAGCCAGTGGTCTTTTATTTTTGTTTTTAGTAAGTTCTGGATAGCATGCCTCAGAGCATCTGGCATACCGCACTGTTACACAGTAAACCAGGATACTTTCTATAGTGGAGCAACAGAAGGCCACCAGCAGCTTTTCATCCAGACAGCTCTTCTTCATCAACCTCAAGAAGTGAACGCAAAGCTGAGTCTTAAAAGCAACTGTAGTGTCAGCAAACCAGGCGAGGTTGTTGGAAACGAGGAGGTCCTGAGGAATCATGACCCCTCTGTTTTTGCCATTGATGATCAATAAAGGCCGTCAAAAACAATAGCATCCTATGAGGTGCCCTTAAAATCAGCTCGTCACTTTGGTGTGCAGCCCATGACTTTATTACTACAATATATTTGCTACAAAATCCCCCGAAGTGCATTTAATTCTCAAAATTTTGTTGATGAGTACAAGTCTCTAGAACAAACTTGTTGCATTCTTTACATGTCTGTTTGTATTTCTTTGAAATGTTGTTATATTAACAATAATAAACTTGAAATCCCATACTGTTCATTTATTTTCTCCTGCACCAGCATTGCACACAAATGATTATGGTGCCATGTGTTCACAGTAAATCTCCTCCACAATGACCGGGAAAGACAAATAAACAGGGGTAACGGCATATCCAGCCACAAATCATCTACACATATTTATGCACAAGTTAGTCAAACATATGTGTGTGGGTTCACATCCTGTACACAGAGCAACACGAGGAGATGATTTAGAGGGAGGCAGAAAAGAGGAAAGTGAGAGCTGGAGGTCAGAATTAATAGAACTGTGAACCTTTATTAACACTGTACAATAGTGAGGCCATTATGACTGTAATTATACTCATTAGCTGTATATCGCCTCTTCCATCCTTTACAGGATGATGTGCAGCTCTAGTGAGAGCCATCAGCTTCTTATGTGTTGTGAGCATATGGTAAATTTAATGATGGGGGGAAATAAAATCATAAAAAAAAATAACAGCATAAATCTGCAGCAGTTGTTAATTTGACCAAGCCTTTGGGAATACATATGTTTCCATTAATAGTGTTAAATATTCTGCAAAATGTTACTATTTATTACTTTTAATTGCCCACATTTCTGGGAAAGCAAGAAAGCAAGGTTATTACTTTCCTGTGATTTAACTGTAAACATTACGTTCTTCACTCTCTATTAACAAAGTCTCCCTAAGAAAGAAACTGTAAATAAACAAAAAAAAAAAACTAAGGAAGAATATGCTATCCTGACTTTATTTTTTTAACACAGCTTAAAAATTTGCCTATTTCTTAGATGGCTTGATTAATAACCTTGCAGCGCTCTCTTCTACCCCCTACTCAATCCAAACAACGGCTTGTGTGAGTTTATCAGTTTGAATCGAACACGGCAAGGTCAACACACAATGAAGAGCAGCTACTATCACGGAGTGGATCTGCAGGAATGTTTGCCAATGCCAAGAGGCAAAACACAAAAACACAGGAAAGACATCACAACTATAAATACTGCATGTCAAAATGTATAAAAAGCAGTTTACGAAACAGAAAACAATAACTTAAAATGCACTTTTACTGCATGTTTAACATGTGCTTTCATGGCAAGCATCCATGGCTGATGTTTAGTGAAACCAAGTCTTTTTTCACATCTCCTTATATTTATTTTTAGAGCACGGTGATACAGTTGAAACCTGAGGGTATCCAGTACTCCATGGCCAGTGTGTGCTGAGGTGGATTCAGCCCTGCTGGGATCCTAAATAGATAAGGTAGTATAGACAATGGATAGATGGCTGAAGCCTCCTTGGAAAGAAAATGTGGGCTATTTGTCATGAGAAAAGGGATTTTAGCAGACATTCCCATTCATAAAATGTATATTTTTGTTATAAAGGATATTAAAGAGGACTTTCTCTAATCCTAAGATCATTATTAGCTGGCTTTTGTTGCAGCTATTTCAAGGACGAAGCAACAAAAGCACTGTGAAAGCGGAAACTAAGACTTTGCTTCAGACAGTTAGTCAAGTCATAGGTAGCATTTTCTATTGCAGTTTAGTAATGATGTAGTAATAGTCAGATATTATGGTTGATACAAGAAGGTAATAATGCACAAATGGCAAGTTAGTAGAACAATGCTACACTGATAATTATGTGATTGGGGAATAAGGGGCAAAATCCCTTTTGTAATGATGAGCAAAAGCCAATTAGTGATATAAAGTAATATATCCATAACAATGAAATTCTAACACTGTATTTGAATTTTATATACTGATTTTGAAGTGACAGCAAAACAGGAAGCCATACAACACACAGTGAAAGCACAAATCAAACAAACGTTTGCTTAGGAGCAGATCACAGTTTTATATTACCAAGCGCAAAAACATAGAAACAGAGCGAGGCTGCGAGCTGGTTTAGTAAAGTGAACTGTGCTTGATCTTGATAAGAAACAGCAGTGATACCTGGCATCTCAGTAAACAACCACTTGTTAGCAGCATTGATTTCAAATGACACACCAATGACAGAAAAACAGTCCACTGGCTTCTAAAGCATCCTGTGGCAGAAGTAATAAAGAAAACAATGAATGGTGTTGTGGAAGTGAGAGCAGTGACGAGTAATGTCCAAAACATTATTATTCCTTGACATGTTTTTTTTTCTTCTTCTTCTTTTTTTGCCCTAAAATCACACTGAAGTAGGAGACATATCTTCTTTAGAAAGCTAACGCTAGAAGTAGCGGTAGCAGCAAGTGTTAGGTGAAACTTACCAAATGGGCAGAGCAGCACAAAAACTGTAGCATTAAGGCTGCACAAAACAGATCTTTGGTTACAGCAAAAGGTGCCTTGGTTGTACACTTCAGCTAGGAGTGTAAATCATGTGGGAGGTGGCATTGCATTTTAAGTGGCCTGCCAGAAGTGGCTTACAGGCTTTTTTTGCTGAAACAAAACATGTGTGTGTGTGTGTGTGTGTGTGTGTGCACACTTATAGGCATATTTCTTGTGAGTCACTGGCAGTTTATCCACATTTAATTTATTTCATACTGGACATTCCTTCCGTTTGCTAATAACTAGAATGTGAGCAGTTCCCTGGTATTTGCACAATAACATCTTACATGTGTGAAAAATTAAAATTCTTTAATTAGGATGGTTCTCTGTTCACTGGTGCAGAAGTCTCTGAAGGAGGGAGCTCGGACACAACATTGTCAACGAGCACTGCGTCTCAGGCTGTCAACGAGAAAGCCTGACCGTTTGATTAGAGAAGAGTGGAGGACAAACACAAACCAAAAACATCTCTCCGTAATGATTAATACTAAAGGAGCTTGGACTTCCATCGGCTTTTTTTTTTTTTTATCATATCAGATAATTTCTGTCAGACTGGATTCAAAAATAAGTGAATCAATAAAGCTGAAAATGAAAATATAAAAATACCTCAGATGAAACCAGGCAACACAGAGGGAAAAGAGTACGGTCTGTTGAGATCAAACAACAATCAGCAACAATGGACACTTAATGTTGTGGCGTCTGCAAAAGAATGTACTTTCAATGCCAACATAATGATAACTTGTATGATCAGTGTATTATACACGGGCAGTGTTTCAAGTTTTTTGCCTCTGTAACTGACGCCAACTTGACCTCTGACCTGCCACTAGATGCCACTACTCACCAGATACCCCTAGGATTTCTCTTCCATTCCCCACCCGTTCTAGCACGTGTTTTGTGTATGTGTGGTACATTTATAGTTTTTTTTAAGATATGAACTGGATTTTTCCAATCTAATACCCTCTTGGTTGCAATCCAATGTATATCAATTCCCACACATGCCTTCATTTATCCTTAAAATTAAGTCACTGCCTTTCTGCCATTATCTCCTTTTCCCGCTGCCTGTAAACTCAACCATGGCAGACTTGTCATCCAAAATCCAAGACGCAAAGACAGAAATCATATTTTTGTGCTATATGAGCATAAAAAGGGACTAATAATACCTCACTGCACTCATAAATTATATTGTTCTTCTATGCATTTACAGTCCCATAAATGTCATTTTGTTTTCCTCTTCAAAAAATAAATCTGCTTCATAATCACAGTATAATTATGTTGGAGACAGAAAACATATATTCATAACATCATATTCTATTAAAATGCTATTCTTCTCTACATTACTGTGGAAATGTCTTGAGCTACTCTTCATTTCTTTATATTTCCTTCTAAAAAGTCCGACTTAGTGTTTTCCTTCCTAATGTCGCCAAAGTGCTTGATCATAGGGGGTCATGTGATTTTTGTGTTTTTCTCTGTATGTATTATTGTAGGGTCTACCTTACAATATAAAGCACCTTGAGACAACTTTTGTTATGATTTGGCGCTCTATAAATAAAATTGAATTGAATTGTTTGCATCTTTTTGCAATAGTTCTCCAGGCTTTTTGAAGGTCTTTCAGGTTTCTGGACACTGGCTGCGTTTTCAGTCTAGTCCTGGTACGTTTTTCTTTGTTTGTTTGTTAAACTATTTATCACTGACCGATGAATCATTCAACTATAAATATCAAAACTGACCTCAAGGGATGAATAAGTATTGTATCTACACATAAAAGACAAAGAACAACTTTAGGTTACTAGTGGCCTGATGCAGAAACACATAATCCACCAAAGACCTAATGAGAGAGATGCAGCTGCTCTTCAGTTGATCTATCTACTGATCTCTGAGCACTCATTAGAAACTGTCCCAGTGGAAGGGTGGGTGTCAAGAAGGCAGTTTTAAAGACGGGGGACAGAATGCTGAGATGTGCCAAATTACACAAGAGCTGAACATCAGTGGCACAGAGTGTTTGATCATAAAGGGTCATCTGATTATTGGGTTTTCTTCTGAATTATTGTAGGGCTTTTACTTTACAAAATAAAGCACACTGAGGCAACTGTTGTGTTGATTCGGTGCTATATAAATGAAATCGAATTGAATTTCTGAACTGATAAAATACACAGTAATGTATGGCATTTGGAGTCCTGTTAACAGCTCAAATCTGTGCTTGGAAAAGTATAATAACAAAGTGTTTCAAGTGAGATTACAACAAAGGGCCAAATACGTAAAAAAAATAAATGAGTATAAACCGTTCAAGTCATGTAATGTCACAGAACAAGGCTGGAAATTGAAACAAAAAAAAATGCGATTTTACTGAAATACATTTTTTTGAAAGATTATATATGAAGCTGTCAGTTCCTTAAACTGTGCTGTTAAGTCATTTCTTTCACTCAATAGCCTTAATACTTAGTGCACTTTGTCATTAAATTTTGCTTTTGAGTGAATCCCCCACATTATTTAATTCATCTCAGACTTACACCACAAAGAACAGGTATAGAAACAGGGAACCTAAAGGCAGGCTGATCTCTGTGGATTGATAATTTCAGTCTACAGAGAGAAGGAAATGAATGGAAGGAGGGGATTTTTCCACCTACTGCTGTGAAAAATGATCTGCGAACCTTCTTCTGAATGCAGACAAACAAGATTAGATCAAACTGATGAAAAATGTGTCACGGCTAATGCTTTGGGTTGTTAGCACTGCTGATTCTGGTGATCAGACTCTGCCCCCGGTTCACATGTGGCTCTTATTATGAGGGGCCTTGTGGTTTTGAAAACCGGTGACCCTAAATGCTTAAAAGCTGTTCTGAATCAAGGATGAGGAAATATGTTTCCCAAAGTGTTTATTTGCCCGCTCTTTGCTACATGTTCTGAAATATCTTAATATCGTCACCAAGAGGCTCTGAATCCCACACTGCATACACAGTTACTGAATACATTAGAGTGCAACATCTGGAATAATTAAATTTCTCTCGTGTATGTGTGTGTGGTGGGGGAGTGTAGGTGAGAGAGTTTTTGAATCGCTGCGGCACAAAAATGTAACTCAATCAGCAGGTGGTCATGATGTGATATGTATGCTAATCACTGTTTCGCTGTATGAAATCTGAATATGGAGGAATGACATCTGTATTTCCTATTTCAGGACACCTGGATGTTATGCTGTCAAATCACTGCTACTAACAGAAGTTTCTTGAAAGTTGCATATGTATCGACTCCACAGCTTTAAAAAGCAATAGAGATTCTCATACATTTTGCTACAAGAATAATCTCAAGGGTGTTTGGTAGCTTCTTTCTTCCCATTATTACAGGCAGGCAGTGAGAGGATTAGGATGAAAGCTACAATCTTGGAATGAAGGTTTACATAGTGGAAGTTCATACACTATGCAACACATCAGGCACCAAAGGCAAGCATACTTTCTTCTCGTTTTTATGCTACGTTAATCACCAAGTAATCAGGTGTTTTCTTTTGTTGGTTTATTTTTTTTGTGGGATAAAACATTCAAAGATATTCATTATTACTTAATAGAAAAATTATCATTTTGGCTCAGGATCTAGACACCACAGAACTGACAGTGCTCTCGCCAAGACAATAAAAGCACAGATGCACATGGATGCACTCAAAACAAATGCGCACACAATGCAGATGCAGGAAACAAGAAGCATGAATGGGTCCAAATTCCTCCTCTAATCCTACTGGAATATTTTTCGTTACTGTCTCGTGTGCGAGCGAGGATACGGTAATGCAGCATCCAGTGTGTGGTGCCCTAAAGCCAGCGCTTGGAGAGCCTCTGCCAACCTCATGAGTTCTGCTAGCAATCACAGCACTCCGAGTCACAGGCCAGTGGAAAATGCCAGATAAACATCAAACTGGGAATGAGCTTCCTCCCTCTCCCCGTCTTCTCACTCTGGCAGTTTAAGTGGTTTAAGAATAGCACAAGAGATGGAGCTGCTTATTTTAAGTGACACCACGAGAGCCAAAAGGTCAAATGAAACATACAAGGCTGGAACAGACGAATAAGGTGCTCAGTAGATTAGATGACGGAGGCACATGCTAGGGTAATGCTGTGGGTTGTGCTTAGATTCAAATGCCACTCTGCATGTTATGCTGTCTCACCAACGTTTTTGCTGTCATCTTCTATTATGTACGACGCAATAAAGGAAGCGAGTCTGTGTGAAGCAAAAAGGAAACAGAGCTGAAACCTGACTCAGTGCTCAGAGTCCTGCTAGAGTTACATTGCCTTATGATTTTACCCTGGCTTCCATCCAATTCACACTTTCACACAAACATTCACAAAAGCTTAGCGTAATTTCCTGTGAGACCTTAAAAGACACAGTCAGGAATAGCTCTTACGGCAGTCTGCTGTTTTAAATCACACGAGGGCAGCTCTGATATTTCATTTTTGTTGAACATCTCTTGGCTCGTCGACCAGTGAGAGAAAGTATCCTGTGAAAAATTTCTTCTAATTTCACAACATATTGCGCAAAACTGTGTAATACACTACAAGTTCTAACCTTCTGTTTGTCAGAGGTAGTAGATTTTGAACTGTTAAAGTAATGGATATTAACACGTGTAAAGGAAAAAGAAGACCCAGCAGCTGAAAGTAGTCACATAAAAACAAAGTAAGGGCATTCTCTTCATTTATCATATCTTTGGATTAGCTGGCAATGATTAGAACCTCCTCAAGGAGTGACACGTATACATTATATCTGACACTCTGAGATGTAGGCTCTCTTAGTTCTTTCCTTATAAACCTCCATCCACCATCTAAGAAAAAGGCTGTGGATGCCCATGAGTCTAGCAAAAGATTTAAAAATGCATTTGAAATAAATCATTCCACTGTAATGAATAAACTACGACCGGCAAAGATGCCATGCCAATTTGTCCCTGTCTGGCCATTCCAGCAAATTCAGCCCTAGAGCAGACAATTTGATATAAGAAGAAATTTCACAGGGCCCTCAAAATTTCATCACCAGATCTGCACTGAACTCTTGGAGCTGTTAGTGTCAACACACATGCATCTACGATAAGAAAGAGATTACCTAAAGTTGACTTGAATTGTTGATGTGCCAAAAAAAACCCTGCGCCTTCCAAATAACCATCAGAGCAAAACTACAGTTTTGCCGATGAGCCAATGAGGAGGAAAAAGAGCTTCTTTTTTGGAACAAACTTTGCTGTGGAAAGTCAAGTCAAAGATTGAACAGTCTGACCACAGCAACAACAGACTAGAAGTATACACACTGTGCATTTTGCATTTTAAGTGTTAAAATGAGATTAGTGTGGACAGGAAGTGAACCTTTCAAAAAACAACGACTCCATTACGTATCATGTCAGAAAAATAAAAAAACAGACAGGTGTTAAATACACATAGAAAAACAGGAAAACCATCAAACATCTTGCAGCTGAAGGGCTGTGACAGCTGTTTTGGTCAAAACATCCATGCAAGTTTTTCCATAAAAGAGTTGATTAAAAATAGTCACAACGTAAAGTAAGATGCAAAACGATACCGTTTTCATGTAAGTGTAGCTAAATCTAAGGGAATATGACACTCAATAATTTCCTTTGTAGATCTAGGCCTGCAGAGTTTTGTCCATTTTGCCCACAACTCTCATTTTGTCAAAAAGTGTCAGTGTAGAAAATTCAGAGATACATTTTTAATAATTGTTAGTTCATCGCCAGTTGTGATATACATATTTAATGTTAGTAAATGAGATAAATACTTTTTAACATGATACTAATTAAACCTGTAATGAATAGAAAAAGCTTTAACAGACAAATGGCTGGCGTGACTTCTGCGTTCTCCTGCTTCCTCTCACAGTACAAAATCTAAACTGCCGTTGGTGTGAATGTGAGCATGAATGGTTGTCTATCTCTGGGTTAGTCCTGCTGTTCACTTGTGATTTGTCAAGGGTTTACACTGCCTTACGCCATATGACATTTTGGATAGGCTCCACCTCTCCATCAGCAATTCTGACCTGAATAAGTGGAAGAAATGGATAAATAAATAAGCAACCTAACCGCTAACATCTACAGGCTAACTCATTCCAGAATTCAGGCTGAGACATTCAGTAACTTTTGGCAGATATACTGTAGGTTTAAACAATCAGAGGTACAATAGTTAGTTAAACTCTCTCCTAAACGTGGGCAGAATATAAAAAGATAAAGTTTTTTCCCCTCTAGTATCACAGATATAGTAATTCAATTTCATACTTCTATAACACCTTTAAACTTCTAACAAAATCTCATGTTAGGTCCTTATCCCCAGATTCAGCTTTCTTTTCCTGTCATAATGGAAGAAAAACTCCTAGGTCCATTTCCTCAGGACTACCTCATTAAAGTGCTGACCGAGCGCTGTCCATAGCTGCTGCTGCACAGAGCAGGAATGAACTACTGTATATGCCTTCCGGCTCGTCCTCCTCTTTCTTCCTGGCATTCACTTGCTGTGGCAGCCGGTGATCATGGCAACGAATAGTCTTTGGCGGGACCGCTCAGGTCTAGACCGGTCCAAGCTGCAGCAGCCTGTTGGGTACAGTGCTATGGCGCTGTGTTTAATTAGGCCTGTCCTGCTGAGCTGCTGCTGTTTATTTCCCCTGTGACACTCTGCTGATCTCCACCGAGCAGCTAGGGAGAGACAGAGACACAGAGAATCGTTATGCATACACTTCTGCACTAAAGTGCCTAAAGAGTAAATGCTATATAGGCACATGAACCAACTCACACTGACAAACATTAGAACTACACAAATACATTCATACGACCTAACAGTGCTTCAGCTTGTGGAAATTTTTATTGTCTGCACTCATCATTACTTTGCAAGTTGACTTTGTAGCGGCTCATAGCGCTCATCAGTGATGCTCTAGTCTTCATCTGGAGCCTAGCCACGCACATCTCTAACCTCACACATCTAAAGGAAGCCCTTTAAAACTCCTTGAAGTCGAACTGAAAAACAGTTTCCTCTTTATAATCACTCACAATCAATCAGAAAATAAATTAGTTGCGCCATGTTTTCTGCAAAACGAAAACCATCATTAAAAGACTGACATTTCAGAAAGTTTTCTAATTCACTTTCTCACTAAAAGTCAGATGAAAGCATTAAAGCCAATGCCATGTCTGTACAGTATGAACCCAGTATAGCCAGCAGCAACTTAGCTCAGATTAGCACAAAGACTGCAAGGCAAGCAGCCAGCCTGGCATGTCCAAAGATAAAATGTTATCAACTTGCAGCTACAAAGCAATCAGGAGAGACTCTAAGAGGTGACTGCCTCCAGGCCAAAATTCTGTCCTGTGCATAACCTTTTAAAAACTCACAGTGGCTTTAACGCTCTTCTTTTTGTAGCTACATATTAAACAAACAGGATATCATGTAATGTAGCTTATAGGTGCTGTGGTGCAGTTTATTTCCAGACAAAGTGAGATTTTCTGCTAAGCTAAGATAACAGGTAGCTTATTGCGTTTCATTTAATGTACAAACGCAAGTCATGTTATCAGTTTTTCAGCAAGAAGCAGACTAAGAGCGCTACTTCATATTGTGTTGTGGGAAATACGTACGAATGCGATGATGTTTTGGGGGCATTTGTTGGTCAACAAATGCATGTTCAGACGTTACTGTGACACTTCGTGATGAAAAATATCAGAAATGCTTGTCTCACACACACAACTGAAAATGGAGTACAAGTCGCACGGGGGAAAGGGCAGTAGCCATGTCTCTGTGGTACAAAAATCAATCCAACAAAAAAGCAATTGCCCTGACAGAAGTTAAGTTGCGTCTGTGAGTTTCTCCGGATCCCTGCAGGCCACAGACTCCACTGAGTTCTTTTAAACAGTAGCTGTTTAATTTAAGTGTTGGTCCAGTGAACTGAAAGAGAATTACTGTTTATCTCGACTGGGCCTCTATGCGGCAGAGAGAAGCATCAGGTCAGCACAACGCTGCAGCCAAAAGGAAAGACAGAGATATATGGATTGTCAGAATGCCTCAGTACCAAGCAGCTCATAATGTAGGACAAGTTTTCCCTGTGTGCACTTTAAGCTGCTTAGTTCAACAAATCTGAGAGAAAATAAGGTAGATGGACAGGATAATGTGCTGTTTACACTTTTTTTTCTTCTTTTTTTTTTTCTTTCTTCATTGTGTTTCAGGAGTTGCAAATTGAGAACAATTGGAGCACATGGCACAGTAGAAATCCGTTTGACTACTCTGGCAATAACGAAACTGTGAAACTAGGACTGGCAGAGTGGCCATATGCTCCGTGCCAGATCACTCTTGTTACACAAGCACAACTCCACACATGCACACAGACACAATTATTTAGAGGAAGCATGATTGATTTCCAGTTTTTAAATATGAACCCTTCACAACTTTATGCCTTTTAGATTTACCATAGGTAAAGCTGCAGCCTGATGTGGAATGAAAAACACATTTGCAACAATAACAATTCTTTTCCACGAATACAATAAGGCATTTATTGATATCAAGGTCATTTAAAGCGTTTAGTTGCAGATGAGTGACTCATGAATCTGTATTCCAGCTCCAGGTGCCTAATTGTTATGACACTTCGAATAGCATTTGCGTTCGTGCGTGCATGTGTGTGCATATGTGTGTATGTGTGTGCATGTGTGTGTATGTGTGCATTTTCTGGTTTCTGGCTGATGCTTTTTTTTCTCTCCACAAGATGAGAAGGGAATATTTTCCTTGGTAAATGGCTCAATTTCTCCTCTTTAGGCTAAATATATGTGAAGAATAATTCATGAGACACGCTTTTATAGTATTCGCTTTTGCTTGTAATTCATTGGCCATATGGTGTCATTGTGTCTGGATGATAAAGTGACTGAAAGCAGCAAAAAGGACAACCAGGATTTTTTATTTTTTTTAAATTCGCAGCTGTGTGCTCATATATGAAGTATAATGAGGGATCTCCTTGTCACCGTCACCTGTGATAGACTCATCACACTCCAAATCACAGGGCTAATGGAGAGATCGCCCATGGGGTGCAAAGGAGAGAGATTGTCCGAGGCGACGGTGGCACCTGCGCATCGAAATAGGATGCATAATGGCAGATTTATTTATGGTGTTAATGTATCGGAGAGGAGCTCATTTGTCTGTCACCGTGTACACTTGACTGGAGAGGATGGAGATTAGCTGTGGAGTCAATGTGACCTTTCTGTCTTACATTCCTCTTTCCGTCTTCCTGACTGCTACATCCAGCTTTGGTATTTTTCTCAAGCTGTGTGTACACAGGATGACCATGAACTTGAATTGGGAAAGGTCCAAAGCACTGGTGTTTCTTGATCTTGCGCCTTGGGCTGCACGATTTGGAGTAATATGAAATACACTTGTCGTCACACAGGTACTAGAATTGGTACAATTTCATGTTTTCTTAAGCTATGACCCCAATATATAGAAAGAAGCCAAGAACAAACAGATCAATATTGTCACTTGTATTTATTATTTTCATTATTTTTTGCTTAAAATTTTCAGAAATAACAAATTCTTTTTGAAAGACAAGCCGGCATCACAACCTATTCAGTAATCATAACACAAAACCTTCAAGCCAGATGTTTGTAATGACTCCCCACAGTCGATCTGACAGTTTAATTATTTTTTAGAATGCGCATTATTAGCAAATCTCCTAATGCTTATTACTTATGCCTCTTGTTTTGCTAATGGGGCCCATTGTTCATTTCTTTTTCTCTGTGTTACCAGAGTTCAGGAGGACAGCACTGCTGACACTGAAATGATTCGGGGGGGGGGAGAAAAAAAAGAAGTGGGACAGGCTTGAGCAAAACAATCTCAGCATGATCAAAGCTGCTGAGTGGAAGAAACACTGATTGGAGTGGGGGTGTGGAGGACAGTATGTAGTGTAGTGAAACAGATCACCTCGACACAAAGTTTCTCTCGCGCTGCAGTTTGTGGGATGAAATGGGCGCGCTGTTGCAATCCATTAATCATAACCGGTCAATACCTTTGTAGTCCTGTGGCGTAACCTCACAGCCAGTGGAAGGTATGTGTGTATACTGTGTCTGCAACTGCGCTGTAATTAAACAGTAGTCTCTGCGTCTTCAGTAATCGCATTATTACCTGAGGTGTGACAAAAGGGAGGAACATCACAGAAAAACGCATGTCAGAGCGTGAGGCCCGGTCAACACTGTACATTGTAATCAAACTGACAGGGGAACAACCTCTGTTCTGTAGCACACTTGCAATCTCCCTCTCGATTTACAGTCTCCCCTACTTGTACACAATTACCGCATTTCTCCCCTGTAGTGAGTATTACCGGTAGGAGCTGCATCCCTGTAGAGGGAGATCGACGTGTGACACCAACCACTGTCATTAGACACTGGGTGGAGGCAAGGATCAGCAGACAGCTACCACGTAATGGCTGCACACTCAAAAAAGGAGCTGATTTGGACTGGGCAAGTAGAAACCCGTAAAGGGGTGGTGGAATTAAATGGAGCTAGTTAAATGGGTGTAATTTAGAGCTATCCAAATTGTGTTGCAGACTGCAAAGCTGTAAGTGATGCTCACTGATTTAAATCCTGCTGTATGATGTCATTGTTCCTCCTCACAATGGAGCAGCTTGGAGCTTTCCCCGTGAATCAACGAGCCACAGAATTAGTTTTGTTTTCACTCTGTCAGTTACCAATGTTTCTTTGTTTGTTTTTTTTCTTTATTTAAAGGCAAGACAATAATGAAGCAAATGATCAAATAAATTCACAACGCAACGATGGATCTTGCACATTTATTGAGTGCTCTGTTGATAACTGGACAACAACATTTTGTAATCATTTTTCTCGCTAATGGTTTGTTTACATCGGAGAGCAGGCCCTTATTTTTAAGTGCAATCTGCTGAATAATTGTGAATGCATATTTTGATCTGTGAATGAAGCTTTGTACTGTGAATATAATTACAGAAATTCAACCAGACAAAATTCAGCCTCAGAGCTGATCGGCTAGTCTGACGACTTAGCCCCTTGGCTCGGTTTTTTTCAGGACCTCTAGCATAGCCAGCTAGAGAATAATGAATATCCAGTTCAATAAGGAGAGATCATTTGGAAGAACTGAACATGATCTATTGAGATACAGAATTCAGTTAAGCTATTTGGTCATTAGACTCAGATGACCCATCACAGCAGAACTGGATACCAGAGGTTACAGGAATTAGGATGGGACCCCCTGGAGTCTAAATGCTGCTGGTGGTGAAGATTAAGACGAAGGCTTGGATGAGGCTCTAAGTCACTCGGGTGAGGTGGAGATGGGGACGAAGTGAGTTGCACAAATGTCAGTCTGAAAGGCAGAATGACACAAGCACACTGAGATTTAAAGCATTCAGATTGGAGACTGATTGGCTCAGAAAAAGCGGGAGAGAAAACGATTGGCCTAGAGCAATGATGGCAGCGCTGAGTTTGGCAGCGTTGCAAATGTGGAAGTGTGGAAAAGAATAGACGATTAGCCGAATGCTTAGGAAAGCAGGCAGATGAGTGATTACAGATATTTCTTACTGAACTTAGACATAATCTTCATTTCAATAGTTTCTTTTTTGTGTCATTATTATTTACAAATGCACATAAATTAAAAAATATATAAAATGCTAAATTATAATTGGATTAGAGCTCATATATTAAGATTGTATTTTTTCTTTTGTCGTGTTTTCTTTTATGTAATAAAAGCCAGCAGATCTCAAACTACAAACTGACTGCAAGCAGACACCAAAAAGCTTCCAGTAACAACTAGCTCGTCCCTCGTTTATAGATTGTGCACATGCAAACATTTGTGGATGTTCACGGTAAATAGTTCAAACACTCAAACTTGTAGGTGGTTTAAGGTTAACAATGCAAAAAGGTAGTTGTGATCATTTCAGAAAACAGTAGGTTAAAAAGTTAAAAAAAAAAAACTGCTAAAATAAGATCACAAAAATACATAAATGTAACTCACTGTCTTACTTACCTCTACTACTTTTAATATCAGTCTGGTCCTGCTGACCTTCGTTAGGTACAAAGGCAATAGCTTGAGAATCAAGCTTGTTTCTTCTTTGTTTCTACCAAAGAATTGATTATGTGAGTAGCTCAAGAAAATATTCAAGTGCCAGTAGCATATCTGTTAATTGATTACTTAAAAAAAACACAACCTGTCACCAGACTTATAATTGGAAAATATAATTGGGACGCAGTGCAGTATTTCTTACTTTTGTCTTTCTTTTAATTGTACATAGAGGGAATGGACTAAATTTGAATCTGACACCAAAGCATCTGTTTTGTTCTAACATGCATTATTGTGTAGTGTGTGCGTGTGTGTGTGTATGTGTGTATGTGTTCATTTTATCTAAGCTGGCACAAAATGAGACACTCCAGTGTCAGGTTCTAATTTAGTCCATTCCCTCTATGTACAATTAAAAGAAAGACAAAAGTAAGGAATACTACACTGTGTCCCAATTATTTTCCTCCAGATGTTCCCAGCAACATTTCTGCAGTGTGCACTCTACTCCCTCTCCTTCCCACTTCTAGGTTTGGGTGACAGGCCTCTGAAATACCTTGTCTGTAGAGCTTTTCACAATGCCCCAGATCCATCATTGCAGGGCCATTGAGGCTCATTGTGTGCATCCATTAACTGTATCTATGGTGAAGCCTTACAAAGGGCCAGCTTGAAGAGGGTCACTGGTGCGTGGGCCTCAGCCATCATAAATCTGGTGCGGTCCAGACCTGAGCCCCCCCCTGTGCTCCATTAATGGTGCTCTAATCGCTGGTACCACTTCTTGGGTGGGATGGAGGGGAGGTGTGTGTGTGTGTGTGTTTGTGTGATGGGTGTTGGGGGCTTAAGAGGGGGCAGGATGTATCAAGCATTATTCATTTATTTCAAAGCAGCTCAGAGACCAATGAGCCCTGACTAATCACCTAGCTTTTAGTTTTTTTCCATAAAAATATTTCGGAAAAAGTGCAAATTGGTCCACCGTTTTAGTACATTTCCTTTGTCAAGATATTTATATTAATCACTGTCTCTATCCCCACTCTAGCACAGTGTTAATACCCATATTAATAAAATATAGGCTGCGCACAAGGGATGACCATACTCCCTCCTCATTATTGAAATGGGTCAGTGCCTCCTCACCTCTTTGCTTAACCGTAGAAAAACATATAGGGTTGAAGAGAACTGCAGGGTTAATGTCCTCGTATAGAAAAGGAGACCTTCGGTCACATCTTACCATAAATACAGGCTTGTGTTTTGTGTCTGTGCTTCCTCTATGAGAACTATAGTTAGTTTTTTCTCCAATACATTTCTTACAAATTGTATTGAAGTTTGAATGATAATCGATATTTATGCTGGCTAAACATTTATTGCAATCTTGTCTGGACATGGACATCTAAGGACTTCTTATACCTGTGGAACGACCTTGTAACGGCACACAGTATAAGGGATGTAAAATCTGACTGGGATATGGGAAGTTTTGATGCAAAGTTTCTTGGCTGTTTCTGGAAAAAAGCTCTTGTGGGGCGTTTGGTCTGTTAAAGTTTGTTGGTACCTGTCAAAACATAATCCAAATGAATGCCAGGACAGGAAGAAGGTTGGATTGTAATAATGTGATCAATATTAACTGTGAGTGGTTTTAATGTTGTGGCACAGGCTTCCAGAAAAAAAGGGCTTTTCAGAAATGTTTTTTTCTTTTTATGAGAGCATTATGAATAAAGCTGTGCAAAAATTGAAAACTGGCATTCGTACCAAAGTCAGAAGTTACCTTGTTTAATGTGTTTCCCTGTGCTCTGAATGCTAAGAAGAAACCCTGCAAGCATTGCCATGCAGGTACAAGTGTCCCACTAATTTGCCTGCAGGGCCCGATTAATTCCCTTGTGCTGTAGAACATTGTCTAAACTGGGTTATTTTGAGGAAGCTAAGCAGGATGTAAACTGATTTTTAACACCCAGTATCCCACAGTCTGTCCTTTTTTCAAATGAGCAAAAGAATTTACATTTCTTTGCTTTTTTTTCTCTCTCTCTGCTCACCACCTCCAGCTTTGTAGGCATCTCACAGTCATAGCATCTCCCACTGGAGCCTGTGGGTGTCCTCTCAAGTAAAAGGAGCTCCTGTTGGTGCATCCTACCCACACACATCCAAAGGTTCCCCCCTCTATCCCAGGCAGAACCTGTGAATACTGGCAGTCATCATAGCGTCTGAAACACAAAAGAAACGTGTCTACCTTAATACTGTCTCTGGGTGCCCAGAGATGCAGCTGGTACTGGCATAGAGAGAAGAGTGCCCCTGCCCGAGCCCCCTCCCCAGTCCTCCTCTTTCCTTCATTGGGAGGCTGATCAAACCTCAGAGGAAGATTCAAGTCAAGTGCTGGGAAAACAAAGGCTTTTTTCTCAGAAAAACTGCAGGGTTACTGGTGGACTGTAGCCAGTCATATTCTCACATCAATTACACCATTCAGATAACAGACTATGTACAATGCTTGATGTCCAATCATGCTTTTTGTGAAGCCCCAAAGAGCAGAGTCCTGTACTAATACCGATTATTTGTGGGACATTTAAGAAAATCCTCTCCCAACTATTTGCTTGTATATTTTATCTTTTTGTTTCCGCATCATTTGCAGTTGAATTTTTAAACTAGAAACTTATAAAAAATGTATTTCCTATTATAATATGTTATCCAAAATAACAGTTATGTAAAATGTGATCTGTAAACTTCAGTTTTCTACACATATGGATTTTAAATAATAAGCAAAGTTACTCTGTCTGTAAACTCTGTTTAATTGGAGAGGTGCTCTATTGTTGGTTGATGCAGAGTTACATTGGCATTGTTGGTTGTTCTGGCTACGGGCTAACCGGCTAAATTTAGCAGATGAGTGGCAGGAACAAACAAGTTCAGCAGAAGCAAAGCAGACACACTGCCTTCAAGCTCGTTGGCCTCTCTGTACGAGTGTGTTTTAATAGCTGTTTTTTTTCTTTCTTCACAATATGTCATTCAGAGCTTGTTGAACACTGTTTATTCAGTGCCAGATGCCACCCAGTGAATAAAAACGGTGGTCAAATAAACCATCTTGAGTGGCACCGCGTGACACCTGGTATTTCTCGAGCAAAAAAGCAAGCTGTCATTCAAAATCGGTATATGAAATGTGTTCCTTTGTTTTTAAGTCCTGTAGTCTGGCCCTTAACAGCTGTAAATTTCTACCAAGTACCAAGTAACACAGGTATTCAGCATAATGTAAGAGATATAGTAAATAACCTACTACATTTAATAAGCAGGGGACATTTAATATTAATGGTTTAATAAAAACACAAAGGGATTAGCACGCTATCTAAGGGGTACTTTTACAATCTAGCATGGCTTTTGCATGAAAATCAGAAGCTCACAAAACCTCACACTCCATTGTGCACCTAATGTTACTTGACTTTCAGCCTGTGACAGGCCCGCTACGTGATTATTTTCTACTTATCTCTCTTTGAGACATTAGGAGTCACTAGAAAATATGATTTGATAACGAAAACAGCAGATTTCGTGCACTCTACATAATTTCTTTCTTTGTTCTGCTTGACCTAGAAGTAGAGATCATTCAAAAAGAAAAAACATATGATTATTATTATTATTTTTAATATGCTACCAATTTTGGTTACATTGTCAATCTGACCTCTACACATAGAATGTGGCCCATAAATATACAGATGTATGCGATCCTCACTTAAAGCAACTCCGATGACGCATTGTGCTCTTTTCGATTTATGACACTGTGTCAAAGGTTTAAGAAAATGTTTTCTCTGATGTAATCTTTACACTAACACTTTATTATCAGTGAAGCATGTGGAGTAATACACCAGAGAAAGCCCTATCAGATATTCATCTGAGATCATTTCCATTGTGTAAACACGAATGTTGTCCTTGGTAAGGATGTGCCGAATAGTCCGGTGAAGATGATAGATGGCCGGCGTGCCACCTGTGTGTTTTTCAACACTCCTCCATACGTGCTCATCAGCCTTGGGGATTGATATTCTGCTGATGTCCTGCTTCCTCTGTGTGCCTGGACTAAAAGCAGGCTCTCCACAAAATATTAAATACATATGCAAACAAGCAGGCAAGCGAATAACTAAATAAAGACAAATATTCACGTCTACCTGTTGGATTCTGTGTGGTAATGATTTTACGATCGCTCATGCATACAGTGTGCTCCATTAAATGTAATTCCTACAGAGTAGGAACGCCAACGTGTGCATTCGGTTGCAGATAAGATTATCCATTGTGTTGTACAATAGTTCATTTTTCAGCTGGTGGAGATTTGGTCTAAAGAGATTATATGTATAATCCCTTTTCAGTCTATATTCTTCAGGAAAATACACTAAATATATCTAATATAAACATTTGTGTGCTGGAAATAATAAAACAAGCTGAGCCATATAAATACTTATGCATTGCTTGTAGTTAAAAGTTAAAAAGTATGTTTCTGTCTTGATATCCAAATTTTGCTTAGTGTCACATTTCTCTCAAGTCATGAGTTAACACAGTAAACCTGAACATCATGGCAGGTGTAGTTCCTAAAATGACACCAGTACCTGCTGCATGAAGATTATGCTGCATAAGAACGACTGACTGACTGCTAAAACCAATGCAGCACACCGCAACTATCGCAACTACCCACCCTCACTGGCAGAACTCAGGTGGTGAGGGTGGGTAGCTGCGTCTCCAACAGCATCACCATCAACACTGGAGCACCACAGGGTTGTGTCCTCTCACCACTGCTCTACTCCCTCTACACTTCAGACTGTGTGGCCACCCACGGCTCCAACACTATTGTGAAGTTTGCTGACGACACAGTGGTGTTGGGCGCCATCTCCAACAACGATGAGGCGGCCTACATGGATGAAATGAAGAATCTGGCATCATGGTGCCAGGATAACCATCTCCAGCTGAACGTTGGCAAGACCAAGGAGCTGGTGGTGAACTTCAGAAGGAGTCAGCATAGAGACTACAAGCCCATTATCATCAATGGAGCTCCAGTGGAGAGGGTGCAGTCCCTCAAGTATCTCGG